>JANIVK010000003.1:0-276462 GCA_030555795.1 Entelexis sorbosivorans | reverse complement strand
GGGGAAAGGTGGGTGGTGGTAGTGGTGTGGGTACAAAGTGGGAAGACTCGTTGGTCAGCCTGTGCGTCAACGTCGCGCGCGATCACCCACACACTAGCCCTAGTACCACGCCACATGCTACGTGAACGATAACACATGCATGAACGGCGCCGAAGCGGGCGTGGCGAGCTCGGCCGCGCCGCGCGAACTGCCTGGTTCGCTGGCCTTTCGTGAGTAAGGGTTCGCAGCGGCGGCGGCGCCGCGTGCGTGCGTAAGCAGCGCCATTTTTTTATTTTTCCCGGTCGCGCCGCGAATGCACTATCTCGATCTGCCGATCCTGGCGCGCGAGCCGCCGTTCGAGGCGCTCGACCGCGTGCTTGTCGCCGAGCTCGGCGCGGGCTCGGGCGTGCACAACTTCGACGAGCTGGCGAAGCTCGACGCGGGCACGAAGCAGTGGCTCGCGCGCCTGGCCACGGCCGACCTGGCGTGGATCGACGAGGACCGCGCCGAGGCGCTGCGCAATGCGGCGGCGCAGCGGCTCGCCGTCGAGTGCGGCGTCACGGCGCCGTCGGCGCGCACGCGGCACATCGACCTGGGCAGCGTCAGCGTCGAGCTGTACGAGCCGGGCATGACGGAGGACCATCTCGGGCGCATGACGTGGGGGTCGTCGCTCGTGCTCTCGCAGCGCCTTGCGCGCGAGCCCGAGCTCGTCGCGGGCAAGCGCGTGTTCGAGCTCGGCGCCGGCACGGGTCTGTGCGGCATCACGGCCGCGCTCAGCGGCGCGCGCCACGTCGACCTCACGGACCTGCCCGACATCGTGCCGAACCTGCAGCGCAACGTCGAGGAGAACCGCATGGCCGCGCGCTGCGCCGTGTTCGTATACGACTGGGCACAGCCGGCGCCGCGCGCGGGCTGCGACGTCGCCATTGTGTCGGATCCCGTCTACTCGAAGGACCACCCGCCGCTGCTGCTCAACGCCATCCGGCACGTCGGCGCGGCCACGCTCCTGCTGCAGCTGCCCCTGCGCCGCGGCTTCGAGGCCGAGCGCAGCTACATCTACGACGGCCTGCGCGCGCAGGGCTACGAGCGGACACACTACGAGGAGGAGCCGGGCCGCGACCTTTTTGGCGAGCAGACGTTTGCATTCTCGCAGTACCGCCTCGAGACAAAAGCGTAGCAGCTCCCCTCAAAGCACACGTGTAGCGCGCGGCCCGCCGGCGCGCCGGCGCAGACATGTGAGATTTAGTATGTACATATATAGTATGAAAGTAGACGCCGCGTTCTGCGAGGCGCGGCTGCACACGGGCCAGACAGAACTGAGCCCGATGTGTGCACTGCCCCGAGACGAAGCCTAATATTACAAAATAAGGGCCGTTGCCGAGCAGCAGAGGCCCGCACTACAGCCCGTAGATTGTGCGCGGCAACGGCTTGCCGAGCAGGTCGGACTCGCCTTGCAAAACGGCCGTCACGACTCCGCGGTCCACTTCCAACAGAGCGCCGTTCCACTCGATCGTGAACTTCGGCGTTTTGCCGAACGTCCACTCCCACGACTTCAGCGTCTCGGCCTCGGCCTTCACCTCGTCCGTGACCCAGGACGGGCCGGCCACCTCGGGCACGACGACGGGCGGATACATTCTCGAGAACTCGGCCACGCAGCCGGCCACGAACATGTCCGGCGACATGAGCGTGTTTGTGACGGGCGACCGCACGCTGTCCGTGCCGCGGCGGTCGACAATGGTGCCCTGTGCGTGGCTCGGCTTCAGGGCCTGGCTGAGCCGCTTTAGGTCCGAGTTCAGGAGCATTGTTGCGTGGTGGTACGCCTTGTCCTTCTCGATCTTGTAGGAGGACCCGCTCACCTTGCGGCCGTCGAGCACGACGTCGTGGCGCTCGTTGATGGCGAGCCGTGCCTGCGGAAACGCGCGCAGCACCATCTCGAGGTGCTTTGTGTGGCTGAACTCGGTCCGCGGGAACTGCACGCCGAAGTTGATGTTGCCCAGGTCGTGCACGACGGCACCGCCGCCGCTGCGCCGCCGCAGCAGCGGCAGGTACGTGCGCAGGTCGCACTCGGCCCACGGGTTCTGGTTGCGGCCAATGACGACGCACGGGTCGTTGATGTACAGAAACAGGGCGTGGTCGTTCGGGGCGAGGTGCCGAAACAGGACCGTCTCAATAGCGAGATTCCAGTACGGGTTTCGCAGCTGCGAGAGCACGATGCGCGGCATTCACACAGAAGAGAAATGAGGAACAAAAAAAGGAAAAACAACCAAGCGTCGACAAAATTTTTGCAGGTTCGCAGCCTCGTCTAGTGCATGCTCACACCAGAAACTATTAGCGCGAGTGTGCTGCGGCCGGCGTGCAGAGCTTCGTCGTCGCGTCGCGCAGGCCGGGCCGTGCCCGAGCCCGAGACTTTTCAGGCCCGGCCGCGCCCAGCCAGGGTAAGGTCGGCGTCGCGGCGGGCCTTTTTTCATATTTGTGGCCATGGAGTTCTCGCTGCTCCTCAAGTCGCACGACGAGGAGACTGCGCGCCAGCTTCTGCAGGAGAGGTACTCCCTCACCGGCGGCCAGAAGCCGTTCCTGGTGCTGCACAATTCGCCGGCGGCGCCGCCCGGCGCGCAGGGCTCGGTCAAGCGGCGCCAGCGCAAGTCCACAACAAACCGAAACTTGGCCGCGTTCATGCACACGGGCGACCGCAATTACGCAACGTACGAGCCGCTGAACGCTCTGTGGAACCAGTACATTGCGGCGGCGATTGGGCCGAACGCGAACGTGAAGGCCGCGGCGCAGAGCGTGCTTTCGTCCGACTGGCACGGCGGCATCGTGCGCGTCGAGGCGGCGCGCAATGCGTCGCTCGTCGGCATTTCCGGCATTCTGCTCTGGGAAAGCCAGAACCAGATGCTCGTCGTGACGCGCGCAAACGCGTTCAAGCAGGTGCCGAAGAAGGGAACTATATTCACGCTACATGTGCCGCAACTGGGCCAGACGTTTAAGCTGCTGGGTGATAGAATACAATGCAGGAGCACGGAGCGCACAACGCGCAAGTTCAAGCCGCACGATGTGTCAGACCTGGCGCTGCTGCTGTGAAAGGGAAAAACAGGCTAAGAAAGTGTTAAGAAGAAGAGGGCACTGGCACTGGCGCTGGCGCTGGCGCTGGCGCTGGCGCTGGCAACTGCTGGCCAGCCTAGTGCCGCGCGCGCACGCGGCGCTTGCTGCTGCGGCGCGCGCGCTTCGAGTGCTGGTACTGCTTGTCGACGACCTCGGCCTTGTCGAGATACTCCTGGTTTGTCGTGACGTGCGTGCTCGCGTGCGGCGGCGCCTGCGTCTCGCACTCGCGGATGTAGCGCTGGACCTCGTTCACGGCCCACTGCGCCTCGTCCACGACGGCGAACGGCGACTCGTCGCTGGCGACGGCCGGCCGCAGGGGCGCGCCGCCGCGCGCCGCCTCCGCGTACGTGAGCGGCCGCACGCTGACACTGGCGAAGCCGTCGACGTCCTCGTTCACCTCGATCACCTGCTTGGCGTCAAGCGGCTCGTCGGCCGGCGCCGCGGGCGGCGCGCGCGCGGCACGCGAGCGGAACAGGCTGTAGCGTTTCAGATAAGACGACATTCGGGACTCCGTGGGTGCAATTGAGCCCTCCTGCTGCGCGAGAGGGAGCAATTCGGAGGACCAGCGATGGATGCAATCAGTTGCGGTGTCGGATCGGTGGGGAGCGGGGCCGGCCGGCTTGCTTAAGTAGTCGCCCTGAACGCGTTGGTGTTTTGGCCGGCACACCCAATCAGCTGAGCACCCCCCGCGTCACGTGCAAGATCCCTTGTTATCATGCACGATGACAGCGGGTTTCGCCCGGAAGTGGCAATGCCCGAGGCTGCTCCGCCGCCGCTGCGACGCGCCGATGGCCAGCAATTGCGCACCCGTGCGACGCGCGCCGGCGCCAGCCGCGCGAGGGCAGCGCCGCGCTGGCTTCATCTTTGGACACGTGTATTTATTAACTGACACTAAATATTTTTGGGCTGGCCACGACCCGCAGACGTGGCCGGGCACCGCAACGGTGAGAACCGCTCGCGCACGCGCGGTCGGGGCTAGGGCGTAACCACTGATTGCAGCTGCCACGAGTCGACGATGTGATGACGCATGGGCGGCTGCTCCACGCCCCCGACCCCTCCTCCTCCCTCCTTTCCGGGTGCGGGGGGGCTAGGGCTCGCGCGCCACCGGCGCAGGCGCAGGCCCTGCCGTTGGCTGCCGGCCGCGGCGCAGCACTGCGCGAGGCTAGATGCGGATGGCGCCCTCGGGGTCCATGGCCCGGCGGAACATTACGTAGACAGCGCCGGCGAAGAGCCACTCGAGGGCGCCGAGAATCACGAAGCACGCGCCGAGCAGCCCGCGCGCCGCAAACATGCCCGTGAACACCGGCCCAATCGAGCGCGCGAGCGTTTTGCTCACGTTCACAAAGCCGAGCACGCGTGTGCGCTCCTCGCGGGCCACGATCGACGTGATGAACACTTGCCGCGGCACAACGTCCATAGTATCAAATAGCGAGCGTAGCCAAATACAGAGCATTGCGCCGGCCTGATTCGGCGACGCCGGCACGAGGCCGCCAAACAGGCCCGCGCCGAGCTTCGTGAGCGAGATGGCCGCAACGGGCCCAACAACGTTCGTGAGCCACGCCGACGGGAAGCTCGTCATGGCGCTGATGAACGTCGAGACAAAGAAAAACACGCCGACAAGCGAGCTCGAGCTGTGGAACGTGCGCAGCATGTACTCGACGAGCCACGAGTTCGTCATGAAGCCATACGCCAGCGAGTCGATGCCAAAGAACACGCACAGCGTGATGGCGAGGCGCGTGCCCGTGACGGGCGACGCCAGCTCGGCGGCGCCAGCTTCCCCGGTCGCGGCCGCGGCGTCGCTGCTTGCAGAGCCGCTACGCCCAGCGTCAGCTGCAGAGCTCGCCGCAGCACTGCCTGCAGTACCATCTGTAACACCATCTGTAACACCACTTGTAACACCACTTGTAACACCATCGGCAGCACCATCTGTAACGCCATCTGTAACGCCGTCGGCAACACTCGCGGCAATATCCTGCTCCGTCGCGTCGCTCAGCCCCACCGTGATGAACAGGCTCACGACGGCAAGAATAATGTACGCGCCAAAGATGACGCGGTACGCGTCGAGCGCCTTGCCCGTCTTGTGCGTGAACAAGTCCGTGAGGTACCCGCCGGTCAGCGAGCCCACGGCGAGCCCTAGCGTGTCAACAAGGTTCTGCAGCGCATAGATGTGCGCGCGGTCCTTGTAGGGCGTGATGTGCGCAATCGTGGACTCCTCAATGGCGCGGAACGGGCCGACCTCGTCGCCGCTCGGCGAGATGACGCCAAGGATGGCCGCCGCAAGCAGCAGCCACAGGTTCGTGCAGAACACGAAGCACACGCCCGAGCCGATCATGAGCAGCGACGACGTCGAGAGCATGAAGCGGCGGCCCCACTCGTCGGCCTGGAACGTGATGTACGTGGACAGCACGACGTCGCCAAGCAGCGTCAGCGCCATGAACAGGCCGACCTGCGCGTCGCTGCAGCCGACGGCGAGCAGGAACGGCACAAGGATCATTGTGCTCTGCCCGTACGCCACCATGCGCACGAACTTGAGCGCAATGAGCAGCAGCTGGTCGAGCGTCATTCTGCGCAGTCAGGAACTCTGAGTCGTCGTGCCCGCGCGCAGTGTCTGGCTGACGCTAATTAGTTAGTTAGTAGTATATTATGAGGTCGCGCGCCCCGGATGAGCTACTAACCTAAACCGCAGCGCAGCGGCGCGCCATCGCCAGCCGAGCGCCGGGCCTCGCCAGCCCGCAAGAAAGACAAGCACGGCAATGTACAACTAATGTAGAAGAAAGTGAGTTAATCTGGGCTCAGCATTCCTGTGCGCTGCGCTGCGCAAGGCTAAGCGGGCGCCAACCGTCTTGAAAGTAGCCGCCGCTTGAGGGCCGCGTCGAAGGCAATGCAGCTGCGTCTTTTACTTAGCGTCTCCTTTTGTATGACTATTTATTTTAGTGGGCAGGCAGCGCCCGGCGCGCGGTGGCGCCACTGCTGGCGCTGGCCGCCGCGCCCGCCATCGCGTCATAGCAGTAACGTGGTGGCGCGACTGACAAATTTGGTAATCGGCTTTTCGCTAAAGCCGAATTTTTCAAGCTAACCATCACGATATGAGTGACGAGGAGCAGCCCACCATCGTAATCGACGGCAAGCTCGACGATATCGAGCCCGAGTACGAGGAGTTCGACAGCGAGGAGGACGATGTGCAGGACAACGTCGACGTAGGCGCTGGTGACGGCGCTGCGCAGAAGAAGGTCACGTTCGCCGCCGAGCTGGGCGACGGCCTCACGCCTGAGGAGCGCGCGCGCAAGGAGTTCGAGGAGGGCGGCGGCCTGCCCGAGCAGCCCACGGACCCGGATTTCACGAAGATGGATCCGCTGAGCCCCGAGATCATCCAGCGCCAGGCGACGATCAACATCGGCACGATTGGCCACGTCGCGCACGGCAAGAGTACGGTCGTGAAGGCGATCAGCGGCGTGCAGACGGTCCGTTTCAAGTCTGAGCTCGAGCGAAATATCACTATCCGCCTCGGCTACGCGAACGCGAAGATCTATAAGTGCGTGGACGCGGACGTGCCAAAACCAGGCTGCTACAAGAGTTTCGGCTCGGGCAAGGAGATCCGCCCCATAATCGACGGCAAGCGCTACGAGCTCGTGCGCCACGTTAGCTTCGTCGACTGCCCCGGCCACGACATTCTCATGAGCACAATGCTGTCCGGCGCGGCCGTAATGGACGCCGCGCTGCTGCTCATTGCTGGCAATGAGCCGTGCCCGCAACCGCAGACGTCTGAGCACCTCGCCGCCATCGAGATCATGGCCCTGAAGCACGTCATCATTCTGCAGAACAAGGTCGATTTGCTGCGCCAGGAGATGGCCGCCGAGCACGAGATGAGCATCGCTAAGTTCATCAAGGGCACCATCGCCGACGGCGCGCCTGTCGTGCCCATCAGCGCGCAGCTCAAGATCAACATCGACGCCGTGAACGCCATGATTGTCGAGAAGATCCCCGTGCCGCCGCGCGACTTCACGGCGGCGCCGCGCCTCATTGTCGTGCGCTCGTTCGACGTGAACAAGCCCGGCGCCAGCATCAATGACCTGCACGGCGGCATTGCCGGTGGCTCCATCGTGACCGGCGTGCTCAAGCTCGGCGACGAGATCGAGGTGCGCCCCGGCATCATCACGCGCAGCGACGCCGGCGAGGTCCAGTGCACGCCCGTGCGCTCGCGCGTCGTGTCGCTGCACGCCGACGAGAACGACCTCAAGTTCGCTGTGCCGGGTGGCCTCATTGGCGTCGGCTCGATGATCGACCCCTTCCTGTGCCGCGGCGACCGTCTTGTTGGCCACGTCCTCGGCCACGTCGGCAAGCTGCCGCACGTCTTCATCGAGCTCGAGGCGAGCGTGTTCCTGCTGCGCCGACTCCTTGGCGTCAAGACCGAGGACAAGAAGCTGGCCAAGGTACAAAAGCTGGCGAAGGGCGAGATCATCATGGTCAACGTCGGCTCGACGGCCACGGGCGCGCGCGTCTCGTCCGTGCGCGGCGATATGGCGAAGCTGCTGCTCGTGACGCCTGCCTGCACGCAGGTCGGCGAGCACATTGCGCTGAGCCGCCGTATCGAGAAGCACTTCCGTCTCATTGGCTGGGGCACGATCCGTGCGGGCAAGACTCTGCTGTAAGCTGCGCGTTCAGGCCTGTACACTTCTACCTAATCGTATATTATGAGCATACTAAGTGAAAACAAAAGATAATGCTGCGCAGGCTGGCTGGGTGGCCGGCCTTGGCTGGCCTTGGTTGGTGCGCTCGCCACGGCACGGGCCTTACGCGAGCCGCCGTGAGCCGCCGTGCGCCGCCGCAATCCTAAGTGGAACCTAATTCGGCGCAAGCAAGCCTGCTGTGGGATGCTGCCGAGGGCAGGGCGCGAACTCTCGTGCCCGCGCGAAGCGGTGACGCCGCCGCCTACTTGTTGCGAGGGCGCTCGCCCCCCAAGCCTGGCGTCTGTGCGCTCGCGATCGGTTACATCTAGCCGAGATCTTAAGCGAAACCCTAGAAGCTGCGCTCGCTCGGTGCCACAACCCCGCGCCTGTCGATGCGCTTCCGATCTTACCCTTTTAGGAAGACATGCCTGGCGGGCACGAGTTCTGCGAAAAGGACGTTCCGGCCACGACCAGCGCCAAATATTTTGGCCAACTGCAGCGCAAGTGCACAAAATATAGCGCGCAATTGAAAATTGGCGGCCTTTGTGGCCGGAACGGCGTGAACTCGCAAATGTGCCGAATGCGGCCACAGGGCGGCGATCCTCCCTACGCGAGAGATAACCAGTTATCGAGTACTGCATGGCCCGCCAAAAAACTATATAAGGGCCGCCGTCGGCAGTCTGGGCTCTGTACACTCAACTCCTCTGTCTTCTGCCTCTTCGCTCTCTGCAATGCTCTCCTCCACTGCTACTACGACTCCCTCCTCGCCCGACTTCACGGCCGACGCTGCTCCTACGAATGCGTCGGCGGCCGGTGTTGACAAGAACACGGACTCGGCTGAGCTCGAGCAGCCGCGCAACGAGTACTGGGTGGCTACCTGTGTCATCGCCTAGGCTGGCGGCTCCCCAGCGGCCCCCCTCCCCCTGGCGGTTCGCGCAGCGGTTCGCGCAGCGGTTCCCCCTGCCGGGGTTCTCTTCCGCTTCCTGCGCCTAGCAAGACTCTCTCCTCTATCGTTCTCTTTATCTTTAACTTTTTTAACTGAGCCACTCGTTTCAACAAGTCTGATATCTCAATAAATAGGTCCATGCCAGCGCGGCGCGGCCAGCACACATTGCGGCAAGCACCATCAACAATGCCTAGGCGAGTGCCGTCCAGCTGTAGAATACAAACGTGCGGGGCAGAAGCTCGCGCAGGTCGTCGAGGTCGAACTCGGGCACGTACATTTTGAGGTCCTCCTGCGCGCCGTGCGCCTGCCCGCTCGGCACGAGCAGGCCCTGCTTGCAGAGGCGCTCCCAGGCGTGGCGCACGGCGCGCGGCGGCCACGCGCGGTAGCCCGTGCCGCCGCCCTGGAAGCGCGACGCGTGCACGCCGCGCGCGAGCTCGTAGTACTCGCCAAGCACGATCACGAGGTTCACGGCGTCCGTGCTGTACTTGAGCAGCGCCCGCGCCGCGCAGATGAGCACCGCCCAATCCAGCTCGGCGACGTCGTCCTGCGCGGCCACGAGCCGCTCGCTCGACGCGGGCGCCATCAGGTCGGCCAGGTCGGCCACGCCCAGCACGTGCGGAAGCAGCTCGGCGGCGAGCTGCCGCGCCGAGTTGCTCGTCCACCACACCTTGTCGCAGATCGCTGCGAGATCGAGGCCCTGCACAAACTGGTCCCATGCGGCGACGTCGCCCGCGCAGCGCTCGCGCAGGCCCGCGTCGTCGACGCTGAGCAGAGAATGCGCAATCGCCTGCAGCTGCGCCGGCGACGCCGGCTTTGGGAGCACGACGCTGAGCGCCGTGTTGCGCGAGCGGTTGCGCTTCTCGAGCAGGTCCACGACGTTCATGCGCGTGGACGTGCCGATGACGGTCACGCCGAACGGCGACGTCTGGCTCAGATCGAGCAGCTGGTACGCGAGCACCTGGTGCACGGCCGCGAACCGGTCGAGCTCCTCGACGACGAAGACAATGCGCACACGGTCGTGCTCGTCGGCGCTGCCGGCCTCGACGGCCGTCGCGTCGGAGTCGCCGTCCTGCGCGGCAGGCGTCTCGTCGTCCTCGGCCACGGCGCGGCCAAACAGGTTGTTGATGGACTTCAGCGTCTGGCTCATGCTCGTCTTCTCGATCTCCTCGTCGCCGTTCTTGATCGCTGCGTCGAGCTGCTTCGCGATGACGCGCAGCGCAAGCTTGTCGTCGCTGTGCACAAGGCCGTTGATGCGGATGACGATGCACTGCTGCGGGTACTCGTTTTCGAGCAGCCGCAGCGCCGTGTTCACGACAAGCGTCTTGCCCGTGGCCCGCGCGCCGAGCAGGATGCACTGGTGGCCGCGCCGCTGCACAACCGTGCTGGCCAGCAGGTCGAACACTTGCTCGACTTCGCTGGTCAGGCCGACGGGATGCGCGGGCTGCGTGTTTCCATACAGTTTGTCCAAAACATGCGCCCGCACCGAGGCCATAGAAAGGGTAAGGGGCGCGAGCACAAATGTCAACAGTTTTGTTCACTTAAGCTGTGCGGGCTAATTACGCGTCCTAAGCGGCGGCGCCAACAGCCGCAGAACTGAACTAACCAAAAAATTAAATCTGTTTAATCGCCAATTAGCCGTATGAAGATACTTGGCCCCCCACAAGTCTAACAAATATGGCAACGCTTAACGGCGCGGCCGCGCACTAAGCTAATTAATTACTTCGCAGTTAACACATAGGTTACACTTTGTCGCGCAGATTAATGAAGTAGTAAGTGTGCGGGAACCACTCGCCGTTCGGCAGCTCGTGCTCGGCCAGCGCGCCGAGCGAGTAGCCCATGCGCTGGTAGAAGCCGCGCGCGGCCGGCGACGAGATGAGCGCCGCCTTCGGCGGGCCAACAAAGTGCGGCGGCCGCTTATACGGCCGCAGCGCATGCAGCGACTCCTTCAGCAGCTGCGCGCCGTAGCCCTGGTGCCGCTCCGAGCGCCGCGTCGCCAGCAGCACGAGGTAGTACGTGTAGTCGCGCGGATACGTCGTCTCCTTGAGCAGCTTCGGGTTCAGCGCCAGGAGCTCGTCCATGCGCGCAGGCGTGTCGTGGATGCCGAGGTCCTTGCGGCCGCGCTCAAGCTCGGCGCGCAGCGCCGCGTCGTCGAACGGGTGCGCATGGCCGCGCAGGCTCCACCAGCCAACGACGCCGTACCAGCGCGCGAGCAGCCACGTCTTCAGCCGGTGCCACAGCGACGGCCGCGGCTCGGGCAGGTACTTCGGCAGCGCCCACTGCGCGCCGGCCACGTACTTGCCCGCGGGGTCCTTCAGCAGGAACAGGCGCCGGCGCGGGTCCGCGCGCACGCGCAGATGCAGGCGGCGGGCCTCCGTCTCGACGACGCGCTTGAACTGCTGCGCCCGCGCAATGAGCTGCTCGTACTCGGCAATCGGCGGCAGCGCGTCGGCGGCAAACTGCGACTCCGCGGGCCAGAACACGCGCACAAGCGGGTCCTCGCTGAACGCGTCCGTCCAGAGCCGCGCGTGCTCCAGCGCCGTCGCGTACGTGATGTTGCGCCAGTCGTAGTGCTCGATGCTCGCCATTGTTCGCGGGCGCAACGTTACCTGCAGGGCCGCCTTCGGTAAGGCGGAGCGTCGCCGGCCCTAGCCACAGAGGTTAGGAGCGCCTCTGCGCGCCGCCGCGCCGCGCCTCGCCGCGGCGTCCTGCAGCGGCAGTACTGCGCGCACGCTTCCGCCAATTTGTACTCAGACAGAGCTCAATTACTCCGGCGTTCAGCTGAATACGCCTGGAGCTACTGCGCGCGGGCCTTGTATCGAGCCGCCGCATCATGTGCCGCGCGCTGGTCCTGTACTGAGGAACAGCTCATCGTGCTCCCTAGAGTTACGAGGGACCTATTTAAGCAACGCGAAACCCCGTGCGCTTATTGGCACTTATAATTGCGTGCAGCGGCCCGCCGCACAGCTCTCGACGAGCCACTCGCCTAGCCGCTGGCCTCGCCGCTGGCCTAGCCGCCTGACTCACCGCGTTTTCTAGCAGTACGCTAAAATGCTTTTCTATTTCTATTTTTAATTATACATATTTATAGTAGAACTGCTCTACGTAGCCTCGTTCTACTAATAATTCTGTTGGCAGGCAGTTTTGGCGGCTGCGCCGGGAGTCTTACGAGAGACTCGTCGCCGTCTGACAAAATCTGTCTCAGCACGACCCACTACAGTCAAGACATTCTCATGGCGGGACGACCTTGGTACGTGCAAGGCGCAGACCTTGTGCACCGATTGACGGTGCTGGGCATTCTCGGCTACTCGGGCTACCTTGCATACGGCATCACGCGCGCCGTGAAGCATAACCACGACGTGAAGCAGCGGAAGCTGTTGCTCGGCGACGAGCACGGCGAGCAGCAGCCCGGCGGCGAGTTCAAAGAGTCCGAATAAGCAGGCACGCCGGTGCTTCTATACGGCCAGTCGGCCTGCGGCGCGTCCCGCGCACCCATGGCGCGCCGCGTCGCAACTTGTACATACCGTTCCATCATCTTCCGTAACTAAGTGGCTATGGCGGCCCGCGCCGTGTCCGCGGGGCCTGCACGAGCAGCGCTTCTTGCCCGCAAAGAGCGCCGGCCGGCAGCCGAAACAGCCTGTACATAGTGTAAAGCGTTTAGTGTTTGCGCCGCGTTTTGGGCGGCGACGCCTCGTCGTCGCCGCGCTCGTCGTCGCCGCGCTCGGACGCGCGCTTCTTGGCGCGCCGCTCGCGCGGCCGCAGGCTGTGCGACAGACCGAGGCGGCTGAGCTTCTCCATGCGGTGCCGGTTCTTCGACTGCGCGTCGGCAGACTGCGGGTTCAGAATGACCACGTCCTCGTACGAGCGCTCGCAGACTAGACAGCAGTGCCGGCGCGGATCGGCTAGCATCTCGTAGGGCCCGACGTGCCCGCACTCAACAATGTACGCCAGAAGCTGCGACGACCCTTCAAGGGCAATGTCCTTGCGGCTGATGGGATCGATCCAGCGGCGGCTGGCGCCCACGAGCTCGCGCGTGATCTCGGCAATGTCGCGGATCTGGCGGATGCTCGTCTTCGGCGCCGACGCGAAGTGTGCTGCGCCCAGCAAGAACTCGAGGACGGCCTTCTTGTTGTACAGATAGCCGCCCCAGTCGCTGACGACGGGGTCGCGCAGCTCCTCGCCGCTCAGCGCGCAGCGCGTCCACAGCTCAGTGTCCGCGCGCTTCTCGGCAGCGCCAGACTTCGAGGGGTCCCGCGAGACGATGTCTGACCGTTTCGCCAAAGACCCGCCGTCTGCTCCCATTCGCTGCTGGCGTAGCGCAGCTGTGTCGGCCTTGTCCGCGGACTCGTCCCGTAAGCGGCCGCCGGCCTGCTTACAGATTATTTTGTCGCGCTCGGCGGCGGTTCACCAAAACCTTGAACCACGCACCATGGCGAGCCGTGGCGCAGCAAGTCACGCCGAAGAGTGCATGTTCTTCGCAAAGGTCGGCGCCTGCCGGCACGGCGACAAGTGCGTGCGCAAGCACGTCTTGCCGGAGCGGTCCCCGGCGATTGTATTGGTGAGTATGCCGCTGCCTACGCGGGGCAGTGCTGATCAGACAGAGCTGCGCGAGCTCGTGCAGGACATTTTTGTCGAGGCGGCGTCATTGGGCCGCATCGCCGAGATGTTCGTCGCCGCGAACGAGTCTCCGCACCTCAAGGGGAACGTGTACATACTGTTCGAGTCCGAGGACGAGGCGGCGCACGTATTGACTAACATAAACAGCAGGTGGTTTGCCGGAAGGCCCATATTCGCCCACTATGTGCCGGCAAGGTCCGTGTCGGCAGCAATATGCCGCGACGGCGCGCAGTGTCGGCGCCAGCTGGACTGCAACTACGCGCACCCCGTGCAATTCGACGCGGCGTTCTGGGATCGCCTGTTTGCAGGACAGCACAACGAGCTGCAGCACAGTGCAACGCGAAGTCCAAGTCCAGGCGCCCGTGCGCATGCGCATACTGCAGAGACGCCAGTGGCTACATAAGAACACATAGCTTAGTAGTAGGGGGTATAGCTTAGCTGGAACTGAGCCATGTAAGAACAGCAAGGCTCAGCAATTTTGTGAATGCAGTGCCTGCAGCAGTACGGCGAATTGGTTTCGAGGCTCTCTAGTTTTATTATGTGCATTGTGCGGCGCTTCCTTGTACGGCCGGCGCCAAGTGCGCAGTGTGTCTGCTTACTACTACGGCTGCTCCCGCGGGCGCTCCCACACGTAACTCGCCATTAACGCCTTCGCCGGAACGCACCCCAACCTAAGTCATGGCGGACCGCTACTCGTTCTCGCTGACGACGTTCAGCCCGAACGGCAAGCTCATCCAGATCGAATATGCGCTGCAGGCAGTCAACTCGGGCGTCACGTCGGTGGGCATCAAGGCGCAAAACGGCATTGTGCTTGCCACCGAGAAGAAGGCGGGCTCCGCGCTCGTAGACAACGACTCCTTATCGAAGGTCTCACAACTCACGCCAGATATCGGCATGGTCTACTCCGGCATGGGCCCCGACTTCCGCGTGCTCGTTGACAAGGCGCGCAAGCTCGCGCACTCGAACTATAAACAGATCTATCAAGAATACCCGCCGACGCGGATCGTGGTGCAGGACATCGCGCGGACCGTGCAGGAGGCGACGCAGGCGGGTGGCGTGCGGCCCTACGGCGTCTCGCTGCTCGTGGCCGGCTACGACGAGGACCACGGGTACGGCCTGTACCAGATCGACCCGAGCGGCTCGTACTACCCCTGGAAGGCCACGGCCATTGGCAAGGGCTCGACGTCAGCCAAGACCTTTCTCGAGAAGCGGTGGAACGAGGAGCTCGAGCTCGAGGACGCCATCCACATCACGCTCCTGACCCTGAAGGAGAGCATTGAGGGCGAGATGACGGGCGATAACGTGGAGATCTGCGTAGTGGGCGTGCCCAACGACGACCTGCTCGGCTTCGAGGGCGTCGAGGGCGTGACGGGGCCCCGCTTCCGCTCGCTCAGCGCGCAGGAGATTCAGGACCGCCTCGACTCGCTGTAGACGGCGGCGGCGGCAGCGGCGGCAGCAGCCAAAGCAAAACATATACACACATATGATTAGTATACAGGCGACAACCGGATAATAATAATAAAAAAAAACGACGAGAAAAGCCAAAAAAGGGTCGTTTTCGATGCAGAAGCAGGTTTAGTTCACATGCGGCTTCTTGATCGGCTCGATGACCGTGCCGCGCTTGACCAGCACGCGCGGCTTCGTCTGCCGCTGGAACGTATCCTTCGTGGCCCACTCCTGGCCGATCGGCATGCGCAAGGACCGCTCGTACTGCTGGCGGTTCTCGAACGGGAACGGCACGGCGCTCGCGTTGTACTTCGCCGCCTTCTTGTTCACCTTTTCGTTGATGATGACGTTCCCCTTGCGGAAGTCCTTGCGCTGGGCTGCGTTGATGCCGGCGATCTTGCGCACCTTCTGCACGCGCGGCTTCTCGCTGCTCCACGTGCCCCAGCCCGGCAGCGTCTCGTCGACTTCCTGGTCGTCGTCCTCGGCAATCTCGCGCTGCTTCTCGGCTTCGAACTCGGCCACCACGTCGTCGCCAGCAAACGCCTCGCGAACAAGCTCCTGCTGCTGCAGCGTCATGTCCTTCTCGCGCACCATCGAGTCGCCGAGCGTGTTCTCCACCGTGATGTTGCTCGCTACGCCAGACCGCCTTCCCTTGGGTTGGCCGGCCGCCTTCGCCTGCGCAGACGACGACGACGACTTAGCAAGCTTCATTGTGCCCGGCGCCGCCGGATCCGAGCTCGCTGCCAGCCATGGGTTGTTCTCAATGGCCGTTGTTTGCGGAACCTCGCCATGCGAGCGCTTACTAGTAGACGCAGCAGTAGCAGCCTTTGTACCGGCGCTGGCAGTGGGCTGGGCCGGCCGGGCGCGGGTAGGCATGTCGCGGCCGGCGTCGTCGCGCTCGCTGGCGCTGCTGCTGCCGCTGTCCTCAGACTCTTCGCGCCGGCGGAACTCCACCGTCTCGGAGCCGACCTCGTTCTTGTTCTTCTTGCTGCGCCGCGAGCTCTTCTTGACGCCAATGTCCTGCTCCTGCTCGCTCTCGTCAGACTGCTCGCGCGCGGCCAAGTCGCGCTTCAGCTGCTGCCCCGCCGGGTTGAACGACTTGCGCCCAATGTTCTCGTCCTCGCTTCCGGCGTCGCTGTAGTCGTCCCTGAGGCGCCGCGCGTTCGCCTCGCGGTCGCGCTCGTCGGCGTCGCGCATGAACTTCATGCCGAGAACGCCCTTCGCGGGCGGCGCCGCCTTCGCGTCCTGCTCGAGGCGGCCCTGCTCCGTCTCGGAGTCGCCGCTGCTCTCCTCGTCGGACTCAAAGCTGCCGCGGATCTTTTGCTTTAGAGCATCGCCCTGGCGCAGCATCTCCTCGATCTCCGTGCGCGTGCCGGCGTCGCGCGTGAGGCCCTGGTCGGTCATGCGCTTCGCCCACTTCGACGACGCGCGGTGGCGCAGCGTCGCCCGCTCAAGCGCTCTTGCCCGCTCGGCCTTCTCGACGTTGGCGGCCTCGTCGTCCTCGCCGGCATCGAGCTCCTGCATGCGCTCGCGCTCGCGCTTGTGGATCTTGCGGTACGACTTCGACTTGATCTTCTTGATGCGCTTCGCGCGCTGCTCCTCTCTGTACATGAGCTCGCGCATGTACCGCAGCTCGTCGCGCCGCTTGCGCACCTCCTCGACGGACAGCTTCGACGGCGCCATTTCCTCGAATGTCGACACGGCGCTCTCGTCGGCCAAAGCGCTGTCCTTCAAGATCTGCGAAACGCTCTTCTCTAGCGGGTTCAGCTCGTCGGCCGCGGGCGCCGCAAACGGCGTCGCCGCCTGAAGCTCTGGCGGCGCGTTGATGGGGAACTCGATGTGCTCGGCCTGGCGGTTCGCAGCCACCGTGTCGGCCCACTTACCGAGCTGCGTCTTCGCGAGGTCCAAAGCAGCACTGCGGTCGGCGCGCTCCTGCACACGCCTCGGAGCCGGCACGGCCAGCGTCTTGCCCTCCTTTGTGCCGGGAATGATCTCCTGCAGCGACAGCTCCTTGCCCGCCGCGCCGGGCAGGCTGAACGGATTCTCCTCGCCGGCCTCGGCAAGGCGGTGGCTGGAGGGGCCCGTGTCGTCGGCGCCACTTACACTCTTGATCGCGCGCAGCAGCGTTTCGTCGTCGGCTTCCTCGTCCGAGCTGTCGCTCATATTATCGAGCTCGAGCCCGTCCGACGCAGACTCGGAGTCTGCGTCTTCGGACTCGGACTCGGAGCCGGACGCGGATTCGGACTCGGATTCAGATGCGGAGTCTGCGGACGCGGATGCAGATTCGGATTCAGCGGCCGCTTCTGCAGGGCCCTTGCGACTCGTTTGAGCCGCCTCGCGGGGAGCCGCCGGCTCGGCCTTGCCATTGGCTTTCGCAGCCTTGCGTTTCGCGGCCTCCTCTTGCTCCTTTGTGTCCAGATCCCAGATCTCGTCCAATGGAAGCAGCTCTGCCTCGTCGTAGCTGTCGCCCCACTCGTCCTCGTTGCCGCTGTCAGGCTCGCCCAGCGAGATATCGGAGCCCGAGCCCATAGCAGCATCGCTGTCGATTTCCTCGTCATTGTCGGGGTCCACTTGGTTGCTCAGCAGCTCGCGGATGCGCTCGTCGGAAATGTTGTCGAGATCTATGTCCTGCTGGTGCCGCAGGCCGCGGATATAATAATCATCGTCCACAGCCGTGTCGAAGGCATTCAGGATCTTTTGCCGGCTGCTTTTGCTTGTGTCGCCTCTTCGCCGCGCCATTGCAAGGGTCCTTGAGTTGCGCGGGGTGGTGGTTAATTTATTTTATTGACGCCGGCGAGGTCGGTCAGTCAGGCCTGCCCGAATTTTCAGATTACTTAATTTTTTTCCCGGCAGCGAACATTCTCTGCCTTAGTGTGGATAGACGCGCGCGGGTTCTGCAGAAGCGGGCTAATTGCAGAAGAAAAAAAAGCCGGCATCGCGACAGCGCATGTTTCTCGAGTCCAAAAAGTATGTCGAGGACGGCGACCTTGTGCTCATATGGGTCTCGCGCGGCACCATAAAGCCCGTGGTTGTGCAGGCCGGCGAGACGCTGCAGACAAAGTTCGGCCCGTTTCGCCACGACGACATTATTGGCAAGCGCTTTGGCTCTCAATTGCCCTCCCTAACCGGCAAGGGCTTTGTGCATGTCGTCGCGCCGACGCCAGAGCTGTGGGCGCTGTCCCTGCCCCACCGCACGCAGATTGTTTACAGCCCCGATGCGAGTTACATTGTGCAGCGGCTGCAGATCCTACCCGGCTCGAAAGTGATTGAGGCCGGCACGGGCTCCGGCGCGCTGACGCACGCGCTGGCGCGCACCGTGCACGGCTTCGAGGGCAAAGTGTGGACGTACGAGTACCATCTTGACCGCTACAACAAGGCCCTCACCGAGTTCACCGACCACAAGCTCGACGGCGTCGTGCACGCGACACATCGCAACGTGTGCGAGGACGGGTTCGCGCTCGAGAATGCGGCGCCGCAGGCCACGGCCGTGTTCCTGGACCTGCCCGCGCCATGGACAGCCATTCCGTTTCTCGTGAACGACGGCATTCTGAACAGAGACGAGCCCGTGCGCATCTGCTGCTTCAGCCCGTGCATCGAGCAGGTCGAGAAGACGGTGGAGGTGCTGCACCGGTGCGGGTTCCGCGCCATCGAGATGGTCGAGAACCAGGCGCGGCGCTGGGAGGGCCACCACGGCATGGTGCGCAAGGTTGACGAGGCGCTCGACGTGCTGCGCGACGTGCGCCGGCGCCGCAGCGACGGCATTGAGCGCAAGAAGCGCAAGCGCGCGGCGTCCGAGGTCCCTGAAAACGAGCGCACGGACGAGCAGCGCGCGGCCCTGCGCGGCGAGCTCGCCGTGCCCAGCGCCTACGACCCGTGGGGACGCAGCAAGCACGTCAAGGAGGGCAATCCGGCCTACAACTGGACGCCCGTGTCGTTTGCAGAAACCGAGTGGCGCAGCCACACGTCGTTCCTCACCTTCGCCGTGCTGCCGCCGCTGCGCGCGGCGAACGCGCCAAGCGCGAGCTCGGCGCCCGTCAAAGAGGTCTCTGTGTAAGGGCCCCTATTAGCATTTTTTTTATTTTCGTTTGTTTCAGCGCCCCTCTAAACTCGGCCCGCGTAATTCTATATATAAGGCAGGTATAGTTTATCGCTGATTTTGAAGTGGTCCAGCCCAAGCGCCGCGGCAATGAGCAGGCTATTTGTGACGAGCGCGGCAAGGACGCGGCCCTTCCAGCCGGCCGCTCGTTCTTGCACGCGCTGCGGCACGCCAATGGCCTCGAGGGCCGAGCTCAGGATGTAGAGCTCGAACGCATGCGCACCTACGGCGCTCAGAACGCCGAGCACGGACGTGCCGACGCCGTAGTGCAGGAGCAGGCGGCAGCCGAGCGTCGTCGCCGTGTAGTTCAGCAGGCTGATGCCGCTGGCGCCGAGCGCCGAGCCGGGGCTCCAGCGCGCGGCCGTGGCCGCGAACAGGTTCGGCAGCGCGTAGCTCGAGAGATGGCCGAACGAGACGAGCGACACGCCCGTGATGAACAGGTCGTTCGAGCTGAAGAAGCCGTCGGCAACACAGCGCCCGAGCCACATGGTTGCCGCCGTCGTGGCAATGCCCATGGGCGCCTGCACGTCGTCTTTCTGCACAACGTCTTTCTGCGCGGCGTCCTGCCCCTGCGGCTCGGCGCTCGGCGGCGGCGGCGGCGGCGGCGCCCGCCGCTGGCGCCGTGCAGCTACGTATCGAATAAGCAGGTAGATGCTGCCGACGCTGAGCAAGGGCGCCGGCTGCGCGGCCGAGAGCGTGTGCAGCAGCAGCGCCGCCAGCCCGATACTCTGCAAGCTGCCTATGGAGGCGACAGACTTGCCGACGAGGACGTTGCGCGCGACGCCGAGGCCTATTGTGAACAGCGACTGGCGCGGCGACAGCGGCCGGAAGCCCGTCAGGAACGCGAACACGGGGAAAAGCGTGTCGCTGTACTTGAGCCAGGGCTTGCCGCGCGCAGGCCGCTCCATAACGCGTCTGCTCGACTCCCACTCCAGCAGCGACAGGCCCCAGCATACGTTATACGTCAGATTAGCGCCCATCGTCTCAATTGAAGCGGGAACCGCTGGCGCGCATGTGCTGTTTGTTGTTAGTGTTTATGATGACGCCCAACAAAAATGCATGTGACAGATGGCCCGGCGTGCTTGGGGAAGCGCCGCAGCGCGTAGGAACGTGCCCCCACGGGCCCCGCGCCAGCCGCGCCGCTAGTTGGACTGTCACATGACCCAAAAACGCAGCCGCCCAAAACTTCGGCCCTGGCGCGCGCGCGTCAGGCTGGCCGCGCACACACGCCATGCGCGCGCAAAATCAGCAGACTCGGCGTTAGCGTCGCTCGTTCGCAGTTCATTTTCATTAATTTGTTCGTTAAATCCACAATGCTGCGAGCCGTGGCGCGGCCCGCGCATACAATACATAAAATCAATACTTACGCCAACGCGCAATGACGCGCGTGGTGCCGCGGCTCACACCTGCACCGACTCGAGCTTGCGGCCCTCGCGGCCGAGCGGCGGCACGCCGCGCTGCGAGCCGAGCTGCTTGCGGGCCGACGGCTCGACGAGCGGGCTGGCAAGGCCCTTCATGACCATGAACTCGCTGCTGCGCGTCTTTGTCGGGTCGTCCACGAAGAACTGGTCCTTGATGGGCTTGAGCAGCACGCTCGGATTCTTGCGAATAACGAGCAGCGTGTTCGTGGGAATGGCGATCCAGTCCGAGCGCTCGAACGTGAGCGGCTCGGACGCGACCATGACGATGCTGTTCAGGCGGTGGCAGCGCTCCATTTTGTACTGGCCCTGCTCGTACTCGAAGAAGCGCGTGCCCGTGCTGTAGTAGAGCGACGCAGCCTCCTCCTTCTTGGAGCTCACGTAGCGGCTCACAATCACGGACTCGCCGTCCGTGACGGCGAAGTTCAGCAACGACGGCTCCGGGTTCCGGATGTTGTGCTCGCGCGCCGCCTCGAGCGACCACTTCACGAGAAGCTCAATCGTGCTGAGCAGCGCCTGCTCGAGCAGCTCGTACGGGAACTGCCCGTTCGGGTCCGCCGGGTTCACGCCAAGCTTGTCCAGCTCGTGCAGAAACAGAGCAAAGCACGCCTCCGAGTCCGTGGACCCCTGGATGTACATGAAGTACTTGTCGTCGATGTACTCGCAGAGCCGGCGCTTGATGCGGTCGAAGCACGACACGCTGCCGTTGTGCATGAACATGAGCGTGTGGTACACGAACGGGTGGCAATTCGTCTCGGACAGCACGCCCGACGTCGACGCGCGCACATGCGCGAACACCATCTTGCTGCGCGTCTTCGAGGCCAGACGCTCCAGATTCAGGTTGTTCCACGCCGGCGTTGTGGCGCAGTACACGCAGGGCCCGCGCTCCTCGTCGGGCTCGACGTCGTCGGGATAGTACCCGAGTCCGAACCCGTCGCCATTGATGGGCCGCCGCATGTCGACGCGCAGCCGGCTGTCAAACGATTGATTGATGATCGAGTGTGCCGGCCGCGTGAGCAGGTGCTCGAGCCGGATTGTGTCCTGGCCTTTGTATATCATGAATCTGCACATTTTTGTGGCAGGGTATGTGCAACGAACGGTGGTGGGGGGGCGCGTGTGCTGCTGCTAAGGAACCAAGAAAAGGTAAGGCGCTCGGTACGAGTGACAAAGCAGGAAACCGGAAACCTGCATAAGTCATACGACGCCGGCACACCTAGTCCCAATCCCGCGCGCGTGCGAGAAGGATCTCGAGCCACAGCCTAGAGCTCGTCTTTAATTGTAATTGACCTTTTGGGAATCTAATTGTCTAGGGCAGAAACCGAGATTAAATTAGCGTGGATTAGTTCTGGTCTTTAGAGGCCCTTCGCGTAGTTGCCGCTCGCGAGGAATGTCTGGATGATCTGCACAATGCGGCCCAGCGCCTCGAGCCATGCCGCGAGCTGCTTCTCCACCGTCTCAATGGGCGAGCCCAGCTTCATGTAGAAGTCCTTGCGGTAAGGACACGCGTTCATGGCCAGCTTGAATATGGGCCGCACAAGCATGCTGTGGTACTTCGACAGCGTCTCGCTGTAGGCCTTCGTGAACGACGTGGCCAGCTCCTCGTCCTTGTTCTCGAGGTTGCGCTTCATGGCCTCGTACGTGAACTGCAGGCCGCGCGTCAGCCACAGCAGGCCCTGCGTCGCGTCCTTCTTCTTCTGCGCCGCCTCGCTGAGCACAATCTGCTGCAGCGACTGGCCAGCATCTCCCAGCGCCTCTTGCCGCGTCTGAATCTTCTTGATGTTGCCGTTCATGTCGTTCTGCACAACCGAAAACGCGGTGCTGCCCAGCAGATCAAACAGCTTCACGAGGCCCGTCGTCGCGCGGAGAAACTGCGACGTGTTGATTTCTTGGTCGCCAGAAATCTCCACGTCCGTAAAGTTGTATTCAATGGTGTCGAAGTAGGTCATTGTTTGGCGCGGCTAACAAGGAGAAGGGAGAAGCGTGCCTGCAAGCAGATAAACAGATGTAAATATAGCCAACGTGGTGCGCCTGATTACGTTGGGGCGAGCTTATGACGTGTCTGCAGGCCGGGGCCGAGCACAGGAGAACCGCCTGGCGCGCTTTTCCGCGTTCGATTCGAACCGTTTCGGCTCGCTTAGCGAAGGAGATTGGCCATTAACAGACCTTGCCGTTCATTCGTTGAGAATAGGCCCGCCGATTCACGCTGCGCGCTGGCCGAATTGACCAAGAGCCCCGCAGCCCGATGGGCTTGTATGGTCTCAAAGCTACTAATGACCTTCTCCCGACCTTTATAATTCTCTACAATTCTCTTCGCATTGCGCAGGACTACGACTACTACATCTTCTTCATACGCGGACGGCGTACGCACGCTAGGAACCGGTCACATGATGCGCGTGAAATTTGAATGGGACGATTTTCCACTTTGTGGTTCCGCGTGAGCCTCAGCGCCGCTAAGTTTCTTTTTGAAATGCTGGTGGCTGGAACACGCGCAGGGCGCATTCCATCCAGCAATGCCAGCCTATTTATACGGTCTCGCTCGACCGCGGCGAAATTGGGAGCGCCGCCGCGGGACAATGCCACGGCGAAGCGCCCGCCGCCGGGCCTCACGCGAGCGTCGCGGCCAAAGCGCCGGCAAGATTGGTCCGGCGCCGTCATTCGCGAGGTCCCCCACGACTTCCTGAAGCCATTGAACATGCTCAATCCTGCGCGCCACTTCCCGCTGGCGCGCAGGCTGCGGCGCGACGTGCACTTGCATATTGGCCCCACGAACTCGGGCAAGAGCTATGCTGCGCTGCAGGCGTTCAAAAGGGCCGAGTCGGGCTTTTATGCTGGCCCGCTACGCATGCTGGCCCGCGAGATCTACGACCGCATGGAGAACGAGGGCATCGCCTGTAACCTCGTGACGGGCGACGAGGTGCTGGAGAAGCCCGATGCGCGGCTTAATAGCGGCACGGTCGAGATGATGGATCTCAGCCGCGAGATGGAGATTGCCGTGATCGACGAGATCCAGATGATCGAGGAGGGCGACCGAGGCTGGGCCTGGTCGCGCGCGTTCCTCGGCGTCCGCGCGAATACTGTGCATCTGTGCGGCGACCCGAACAGCGAGAAGTTCATCAGACAGCTGGTGCGCCAAACGGGCGATGACCTCACCGTGCACCGGTACGAGCGGCTGTCGCCGCTCATGCTGGAAAGCGGCCTCAACGCGCCGAGCGTGAACTCCGCGAAGAAGCAGAAGCCCGAGGCCGGCCAGAAGTCGCTGTACAAGCAGGTGCAGCCCGGCGACTGCGTCGTGTGCTTCTCGAAGCGGCAAGTGCAGACAGTGCGGGACAAGATTGTGCAGGCACATGGGAACCAGCTGTGCTGCTCCATTGTATACGGGTCGCTGCCGCCCGAGACGCGCGCCGAGCAGGCGCGGCTCTTCAACACGCCAAACAACGGCGTCGACTTTCTTGTAGCGAGCGACGCCATCGGCATGGGCCTGAACCTGGGCATCAAGCGCATCATCTTCACGACGCTGACGAAGTTCGACGGTATGCAGATGCGCCAGCTGTCGATCCCGCAGATCAAGCAGATTGCCGGGCGCGCAGGCCGCTACCGCACGGCTGACGGCAGCGAGGGCAGCGAGGGCCTCGTGAACTGCGTGTCGGCGAAGGACATCCCCGTCGTGCGTAAGGCGCTGGCGGCGAAGTCGCCCGAGATTCAGCAGGGCGTGCTCATGCCCCACGCGCAGGTCATGAAGTCGGCTATCATTGGCAGTGTCAGCTTCGACCACGGCATCCGCTTCAGCGCCGTCCTGCAGGCCATTCTTGACCGCACGCTCACAAGCAACGACTTTATAATGCCGCGCCAGGGCGGTGCCACGGAGATTGCCGCCCTGTTTGACCGCACTGCGAACCTCACGTTCGAGGACCGGCTTGCCCTGGCGAACGCGCCCGTGCCATCGGCGAACCCAACGGTTAGTGCTGCGTTCGAGGTCATGTGTGCGGCCATTGGCGAGGGCAAGTCGGCGAACATTGTGCAGCTGTTCCCCGAACTCATGAGCTGGCTCGCTTCGAGGAACCCTGTCGCCGAGACGCTGGAAAAGATCCACAAGACGATCACGCTGTTCCTGTGGCTCAGCTACCGGTTCCCGTGCAACTTTGTGGACCGCACGGGCGCGCTGGACCTGAAGCGGCTGTGCGAGCACCGCTTCAATAAAATGCTCAGCTCGCACAAGTCGCTCGCGTCGCCGGGCCGCGCAAGCTCGATCCAGAAGTCGGCCATAGACAGCAACACAGACGTGAAAACAGCGCTGAAACCGTTCCAGAAGCGCGGCGCTAAAGCGTCGCGCCAAACGGGCCGGCGCCGAGCTAAATGGTCGTCCGGGGGCCAGTAGTATGTAAATAGAGACCGGGCAAGACTACGCACTAGAGCTGCATATAATACGAATGGTGGCTTTGTTTTTGCTAGAGGCTTTTGCTGGCGACACTTGCGCCTTAAGTCTTTTGTTGTTTTACGTTGCTTCGGCTTCGGCTAGCACGCGGCCACAGCCGCGCCGCGCCTGCGCCGCGCTGGTTTGTTGAATGCGTTGAAATGATAAAACCTGCACGTTGCGGGGCTGGCTTGGCGGCAGGCGGCTAAGACTGCGTGTACTTGTTCGAGCCGGGAATGCCTGCCTCGTCGTCCTGCTCAATCTTGTGGATCTTCTCGACGATATCGGACACGACAGCCAGGTTCCAGTACACGATGCAGTTCGGCTCTTCTGGTTGCGGCACCTCCATGATCTCGAGCTGGCTGTGCACCATGTTCGCCTTCATGAAATGGTTTTGTCGGTGCGAGACGCGCTTCAGTAGCTCGGCCTCCTCGACGGCAATGAACACGAACAGCACCTTCTCGCGCACGTCGGCGATCTTCTCGCGCAAGTAGTCGCGGTACGCCTTCTTCAGGCTCGAGCACGCAACAACGACCTTGTCCGTCGACGAGCTCTTGACTTCCTTCTTCGCCTCGACAGCAACCTTCTCGAGCCAGCCCCAGCGGTCCTCGTCGGTCAGCGGAATGCCGTGCGACATCTTCTCGACGTTCTCGCGCGGGTGCAAGGCGTCGCCCTCCAGAAACGGCGAATGTAGCTGGTCGGCGAGCTGGCTGCCGACGGTAGACTTGCCGCTGCCGGCGGGTCCTCCCACAATAATGATCATGATTTGTTGCGGAAAAAGTCCCAGCGCGCCGCGAAATGGGCGGACCTACATGCCCGTCTGGGGAGTGGGGTGATATGTGGAGATCAGGGTTGCGCGCACCGGCCGGGACCGCCTAACGGCTAGCGCCGCAGCCGGTTGCTCCGGGCTCTAAACCGGCGCGCGACAACGCTGTACGGCCTGCACTGGCCCGGCCCCTATGCCGCAGCCGTTCACAACGGCGCGACGCGCGCCTGCCGCCGGCAAAGGCTGATACAAATTAGCTTCCGTGTCGCCTCTCGCCGTATAGGGTTGGGGTTATGACGCCCTTTCCCTGCGCACAGGGGGGACCGAACGTCGCTAGGCAAGTAGGTCCAGGGCACACACGCACGCACGCACGCACTACACGGCTTCGTGGGCCGGCTAGCCGCGACTATAAACACATGTAAATCCTCGCAAACCTATATTGTTCGTAATGTAGTGGCTACGTTCCTATTTGAGGGCGGCCTGCTTGCCGGCGATGTCGAGCAGCTCGTTCGAGTTGAACGCGTGCACGCCGTCCGGCACCGTTTCGAGGAGCCGCAGCGTGGCGGCTGCGATCTCGTCGACGTGGATCGGGTACCCGACAAACCGCTGCGCCCACGACCGGTGCAGGCACGGCATGATCCAGCTCGTCACGCCTTCCATGTACCCGCCATGTTCCTTCTCGCGCGCCCCGAGCAACGCGCCGGGCCTCAGAATGATGACGCGCCGGAAGCCGACCTTCGCAATGTCCTCCTCGATGTCGCCCTTGAACTTGAAGTAGGCGAGCCGCGACGACGGGCTGGCGCCAAGACTACTCACGAGCACGAACGTGGAGCAGCCCTGCTCCTTTGCCTCGCGCGCGAGCTTCAGCTGCAGATCGTGGTCGATGAGCTTCTGTTTCTCGAGACTGCCCGCCGCCGCGCGCGTCGTGCCTACGCCGGAGAACATCACGTCGGCACCCTTCGGGAAGTTCTTGCCCCACTCGTCGGCCGGCTGCACGATGCTCTGCAGCTTGTCCGACGCAGGGATCGTCTTTGACAGCGGCGACCGCGAGAACGCGAGCACGCTCTTCACCTGCTCGCTCGTCAGTGCATGCTTCACAAAGCTCGTAGCCGTGAGGCCCGTGGCTCCAACTACAATCACCGTCTTGCCTTCCATGCTGGCCGGAATGCGCGCGGGTGGCGAGGCAGCTACTTATATGTAGTGGACGCGGCTGCCGATCTGGCGTACGTACCCTAAACAGCACACGCAATGCAACCTTTGAACCCTTGCAGCTCGAGCTACGACCCTCTGGCGACGCCCCCGCACTGCGAGTGTGCATCGAAACGCCCGAATAAATGTGAACACGAGGTACAGGCCCCGTCTCGATGTCTTTACCATGTAGATGCCACGCGCCCGAGTTTCCCGTTGCCCCCGCCTCACGCACACATGGCATGAATAGGCGGCTAGTGCTACAGCTACAACAACCGGGGCGAGGTGGCCGAGTGGTCTAAGGCGCAGGATTAAGGCTCCTGTCTCTTCGGGGGCGAGGGTTCGAATCCCTTCCTCGTCACTATATTTTTTGTTGGCCTTCTAAACGTTATCAGGGCTAGGCTCGGCCTGCGTAGAATGTGTGGGGTCGGCGCTGATTACGGAGGGGAGGTCCCTGCGTTAATCTAAGCTAGCTCGGCGCTAGATAAACCACGTTTATACAGCAGAACCGGCCTGTGAAGCTGCGGGAATGGCACGGCCCGGCCCAGCAGACTATATCTCAGCATTGAAGCGCCTTCCCGGCGTCGTGTGACGTGGCGACGCGTACCTATAATTCTGTCCTTGGTCGCCCTCCCCGCCCGTCCTTACCTTGCGGCTCCGTCATATGCTGCCCCGGATTCTCCCACTTTGGGCGACGCTGGGGTTGAGAACAAGGGCCACACAACCAGCTGACATACTCGTCTTAGGAAGACAGCCGGCAGTGCTAATTAGTATTGGCAATCCTTTGAGAGGTGCATTGGCTTTCACGACTGGCGCAGACCGCACAAAGCCGCTGTGGGCTATTCTGGCATCGAGTCGAGGCGTAACTCAGAATGCCTGATGACAGCGTTGTGCAGCTGCGGCGCAACCCGGGCAAGCAGACGAATACGAGATCACATCTCGTGAGACACGGCAAGGGCGCCAAGGGATCCTCAACGCTCCTTGCCAAGCCCGCGGGAAACGGCCGAAGGAATCTGGCCGGCAGCCTGCCTCGGTCTCAGAGCGCCGTCTCGCTCAATCACGCGCATAAGCAGCATGCGGGCCGCGGCGCGCCGGACGCCGCGGCCGAGCCCGAACGCGAGCACGACAGCGCAAATCTCCCGCGCAACCAGTCCTCGGCGCGGCTGAACAAGCCGCGGCCGGCGCACCCGGTCGCGTCCGCCGGGTTTGCGCACCGGCACCGCGGGCTGAGCAGCGGCCTGGGCAACCTGGCGCAGTCCCACAAAAAGTCGGTTATCCAGCTCGAGCGCGACGACGACGAAGACGATGAGGACGAGGACGAGGAGCGAGACAGGGCCAACTCGGACACGACGGACTTCGAGGATACGGACACCGACGAAGAGGAGGAGAGCGCAGCAGCACAGAGACCGCCCGGGCCGTCGCGCATGGACTCGCAACTGAGCATCGGCATCCAGCCCGTCGAGCCGACGCCGCCCAAGATCTCTGAGGAAACGGTTATTTCTGTTAGCAGCCTGGCCGAGATGGCGTCGGCCCTGAAGGGTGCGCGAAATAAGTCCGGCTTCGTAGAAGACAAGGACCTCATCTCGACAGCAGTCAGCCGCTCCAAAAACTTCGGCAACATGGCGCAGATTGTCCACGGCTGGAACACTAATAAGACGCCTAATCGCCAGCTCAAGCAACAGCGCACGGCGTCGTCGGCGAGGGTCGCCGAGGCAGGTCGCAGCGGCGCGGAAAACGACTCGGTGCCGGGCGACGACGACCCGCGCGAGTTCGAGAAGGTCTTCCGCGAGTACACGAACACGCGCGCCATAAGCAACCCTGTCATAAGCTCGCTCTGCCGCATATCGGCCGCGCAGGACTCGAGCCTCTCGCAGCGGAACGAGGCCGGCTCGTCTGCCGCGTCGCTGTCGTCGTCGCTGGACCATGCCGCCACAGCCGCGCAGCAGAACTCGATCAGCCTGCAGCTGCCCTCCGTGAAGAAGGTGAACTCGCTCGTCGCAACAACGGCTAATCAAATGTCCGAGTTCCCGGACCGAAACAGCGGGTTCTCATACGGCGCGCAACAGAGCCATGGCGCGATTGAAAGCGTGTCCACGTACACGCTGAACAAGATATGGCAGCAGGGCTGGACGGACCCGGCCTCGGCTCACGCAAAGGCAAGATCGCCTAGCGCGGCAGAGAGTATACAAAAGCAGGCGTCGCGCGTGCATCAGCAGCTCTCGCACCCGCGCGACAAGGCGCCGCCGCGCCGAAATTCGTCAATTAAACTGTCATAACATTTTAAAACAATTAAGTTATATCACATGCCTTGTCCTGCTGCTGCTGCCTAGTGCAGAACCCGCGAGGTAGCGCCCTCCCAACCGAGTTTCGAGGCTCTGCTTTTTGACCCGGGCGGTCTTCTTCGTATGCCGCGCGTGGTATGTACCGCGTCGCCCGCCCGAAGCCTCACGCGGGCGGGCGGCCGCCATTCTCAAATGAGGCGGCAACACTGCACGTGGTGACTTCTCATATAGTACGACGCCAATTCGTATACGTACTTTGAGCGATCTTTCTCAACCATGCATACGACAGGGTAAGGAAGGGCGATCCCGCCTAACCCGTGCCCAACACAGAAGATAGCCGCACTGTCTTGGTGCTTAGGCGCATATTAATGCTGCACGCGAGGCGTGCATGGGCCGCGACGCCCAGGCATTTGTCAATGCCCGCCCAGCGCCTCGCCAGTTTTGCATTCGCCACTGCCGAAAGCCTTTGCAGCCCCTAAAACAGAAAACCCTCAGCGCCGCACGTGACATAATCACGGTGAGCCACCATCGGTGAGGATCCCAGTAATCCCGGCGGCAAGAGTCGCCCACGACAGCCGATTGCTCCGACCTAGGGGGCGTCAAGGATGGCCAAAAGGGTCAGTAAAAGGCAGCGGGAAAAGCGTGGAGGTTAAGATCATATCGCGCTGGCAACGGTACGAACGCATTGCATAATTGTTTGGGCGCCCGCGCGCGTGAGGTTTGCAGGCGTACGGGTCGGGAGTCAAGATCGCCGAGATGATTACTCATCTCACATGACGTCAAGAAAATTTGATAACCGCTGCACTGATTTTGGTCAGATCATGCGCCGTTGCTGCAAAACAAACAGTGGCATTGCGGCTCGAGGGAAATCATTCGCCACATCGGCGACATCGCAAACGCAGGCTCATGTATATCTGAAACTTTAAACCGCACTAGACTCCACTTGCCACATATTTATTTTAGGGGCCGCCCGGGAATTGCTGCTGCGCCTGGGCCCCTGCCTGCGGCTTGCAGACATAGCACGCACACATATTATGTCATACAAGCAACTGCTACTAGAAGCGTGAAAAAAAGTTTACACTGGCAGCCTCAGGGTTATGCCCTGATGCATACACGCTAGGGCTACGAATGAGTTTTTCCGGAGATCTGGTTTTAATACCAAACTCACACAGCCTACGGCCCCTTTAGCACTAAGGTCCCCAATCTTTCTGTAAACTATGGTGAAGTTAGGTGCTTCTGCCGATTTGGACTGGTCCCATTTGGACAAGCCACAGGGAAGAGTCGCGGGCGGCAAATACGTCGAGAATGTCGATGAAGCCGGCACCGCGGAAGAGGACAGACGTCCTCTGCAAAAGGTTGAGTGCGACATGCCCATGACGCTCACTGACTCCGTCATGAAGGACGGCAAGGAGTGGGTGGTTCTTGAATTTGCCGAGAACGATCCGGAGGATCCGTTCAACTGGAATATCTACCTGAAGGCGTTCCTTACGGCGTTGCTCTGCGGCATGACCCTGTTCATTGGTCTTGCCACGACCGCGTACAGTTCGGGTATTTCGCGTATGGTCAAAGACTTGCACCGCAGCAATGAAATTGGCCAGCTGGGTCTGTTCACGTTCAACATGACGTGCGCAATTGCGCCACTCTTCTTGGCGCCCTTCTGCGAGCTTGTCGGCCGCCGTATTATTTATGTTGGTGGCTATGCTCTGTTCGGCGTCTGCTTTGTTGGTCTTGCTCTGGGCAAGAACATGGCCACCATTGTCGTCATGCGTGCACTGCTGGGTCTGTTCGGCTGTATTGGCACCATCTTGGTCGGTGGTACGTTCGACGACATGTTCCGCCCCGAGCAGCGCGCCATCCCCATGGCTCTGTTTGCATACGTTGCCATTCTCGGAACCGTCGGCGCTCCCATTTATGCTGGCTTTGTTGACCAGGCCATTGGCTGGAGATGGCTGGAGGGCATTCAGGGCCTGTCGAACGTCCCCCTGCTGATTCTGTGTGTCTTTGGTCTGCGTGAGACGCGTGGCAGTGTTTACTTGCACAAGCGCGCCAAGGCTCTGCGCAAGGACACGGGCGACGAGCGCTGGGTCGCGAAGGAGGAGCTGGAATCCCCTGGTCTTAAGGAGATGCTGTACAACTCGTCGGTAAAGTCGGTTATCATGCTGGCGACGGAGCCTGTGGTCTTCTTTTTCGGCTTGTGGATTGCATTCGCTTGGTTCATTACGTTCTTGTTCCTGTCCGTCATTGGCATTACGTTCGCTGAGAAGAAGCACTGGGGTGAGGGCGTTGCTGGTCTCCCCTACATTGCTCTCGTCATTGGCGTGACGCTTGCCTTCGCGGCGAACTTCTTGCAGATCCACAAGTACGACAGCATGCGCAAGGCCGCGAACCACCCGATCGAGCCCGAGCACCGCCTGTACGGCGCCATGATGGGCGCTGTCTTCCTGCCCATTGGTCTGTTTATCTACAGTTTCACGCAGTACTCGTTCGTGCACTGGATTGGGCCCTGCATCGGACTTGGCTGCATTGCATTTGGCATTTTCTTCATTTTCGAGTCCTGCTATTCGTTCACGTCCGACTGCTACGGTCCCAGTGCATCGTCCGCCATTGCCGGCCAGGGCTTCATGCGTAATACCCTCGGTGCCGTGTCGCCCCTGTTCGGCGCGCAGTTCTTCCACAACGTGGGAAGCCAGTACGCCGGCCTGATTCTGTCGCTGATCGCCACGGTGCTTACGGCGCTGCCATTTGTGCTCTACAAGTTTGGTCCCCAGATCCGCGCAAAGTCGAAGCGTGCCATCACCTACGACAATGACGACAGCGGAAACAACAACAAGAGCGACGACGTGTCGCAGACGAACGAGAAGGAGCAGATGTCCGACTCGCACAACGCTGGCAGCCGCGAAGACTCCACGATTGACGGCGATAGCAAGAAGAACGTGGAGATTTTCTAAACTAGCGTGCTATGAAGCCACGACGAGGGCAACAAGAACAACCCGAAAGGAGTTGTTTGGCGATTATACTAATGAGCCTCATTTTCATGCATCAAACATTTTTACGTCGCAATTGCACAAGCCTGCCGCTTGATAACGAATAATAATAAAAAAAGAACACTCTTAAACACGCTAAACCTGTTATTATTGTTATTGTTTCCATCAGCAGCAATGTAGATTAATCAGTTGTCTTGCCGAGCAATAAGTGCTACTGACGGTGCCTTTATCGCCTGGGGCTGAACTGGGGCTGAGGCAGCTCGCTTGCTGTCTGCTGTGCGCAAGCAGGCGATCAAGATGGCGCCATGCCGGCACCATGCTGCTCATATCGACGCCTATAACCTGAAACGGCCGCTTTTCGGCCGTTCAACGGTTTTATGCACGGCTCACGTCATGAAGCGCCGGCCGCGCGGCCGGGCGCTGCGGGCGCGGCTCGTCGAGGCACGGCCTCCCATAGGCGAAAATAAACCGGGCCGGCGTTCCTTGCCCTAGTGCTCAGCTACCCCACGTTCGCTTCATGGAGGGCAGGGGTGTGTGGAGTAGCCACAGGGTCGCAAGTGCCGACCATATATAAGCGAGCATATCCGGGCGTCGAGGACATAAACACACAACACTACATCGCGTTTCCCATGACAACAAACTACGAGGTGGAGACCGACATCACGACTCTGACTCGGTTCATCATCCAGAGCCAGAAAACCAACGCTACGGGCGACTTCACATTGCTGTTGAACTCGCTGCAGTTTGCGTTCAAGCACATAGCCCACAACATTCGACGGTCGACGCTCGTGAACCTGATTGGGCTCAGTGGCACGTCGAACTCGACGGGCGACGACCAGAAGAAGCTGGACGTGATTGGCGATGATATCTTCATCAACGCCATGAAGGCGTCGAACAAGGTGAAGGTCATTGTGTCCGAGGAGCAGGAGGACCTCATCATTCTGAGCGGGCAGGGCCGCTATGCCGTCGTTTGCGACCCCATTGACGGCTCCTCGAACCTGGATGCCGGCGTTTCCGTGGGCACGATTTTCGGCATCTACCGCCTGCTTGACGACTCGCAGGGCTCAATCAAAGACGTGTTGCGGCCCGGCAAGGAGCTCGTGGCCGCGGGGTACACGATGTACGGCGCGTCGGCGAACCTCGTGCTGACGTGCGGCGAGGAGGTGAACGGCTTCACGCTCGACGACTCGCTCGGAGAGTTCATTCTCACGCACCCGAACCTGCGCGTGCCCGAGTTCCGCAGCATCTACTCGGTCAACGAGGGCAACTCCATGTACTGGAACGAGCAGGCGCGCGCCTACTTCCATTCGCTGAAGTTCCCGAAGGATGGCAAGCCGTACTCGGCACGCTACATCGGGTCCATGGTGGCCGACATGCACCGCACGATTCTGTACGGCGGCGTCTTCGCGTACCCGTCGGACGAGAAGTCGAAGAAGGGCAAGCTGCGGCTGCTCTACGAGGGCTTCCCCATGGCGATGATCATCGAGAAGGCCGGCGGCACGGCCATCAACGACGAGGGCGAGCGCATCCTGGATCTTGTGCCCACGCAGATCCACGAGCGCTCCGGCATTTGGCTGGGCTCGAAGGGCGAGATCGAGAAGGTGCGGTCGTTCATTGCGCCGAACTCGAAATAGGCTTGCATAGATGCAGGACTTGCTGCCCTTAACTAGCAGGGACTGCTGCAGACGAGGTACACTAGACACAGACACGAAAACAAGGCTTTATAAAAAGGGTTTAAACGAACAGTCTAAGACTAAAACTGCACAAGAGCATACAATTTATCTGCGCCTTTTTGTCGGCTGCGACAAGCGTGCACGGCAGCACAGCGCGGCCGGTACGGGCAACGTCTGTGCGTCGGTGGCAAGCCTTTAGACGTAGGGCGGCGGCAGGGCGGCGGTTCTGACAGGCGTCACCTGCCGCACATGAGAGAGGCAACGGACCCGGGCGCGACCGCATCACGTAAACGCGGACTAAGGATTTTGGGAGGCCCGAGCAGCGAAGCGCCTGCCGACCGCATTTTTGCCATCAAGATGTCACAACCGCAAAGGGCCCTGACGCTGTACCGCCACATGATGAGGCAGGCCGCGAAGTTCAGCGGCTACAACTTCCGCAATTACGCCTTCCGCAGAGTGCGGGACGGCTTCGTCGCGAACCGGAACGTCTCGGACGCGGAGCAGGTGCGGCAATTGCTGGACGAGGGCGACAAGACGCTGGCGCTGCTGAGCCGACAGGGGCTGATCAGCCAGATGTACGCTGTGCCTGATCTGGTCGTCGAGAAGTAGACGCCGCCCGCGAGACGAATGACGAAGTTTAGAAGTTTAGACGTTCAAAAAACATATGTATATACAGAGACGCAATGCTGCCTTTTACTTGCTGCCTTTTACTAGCTGCCTTTTACTTGCTGCCTAGGACGACGCTTGGAACGCTTAGAAGTTCAAGTACGTGCTTGTGACGTCGACGACGCGCTTGCCGCGGTTCGCCGCGATCTCGTCAATGAGCACCTGCTTCGTGCTGAGCGCCTCGATGGCCGCCTTGGCCACGTTCATGGGGTTGCGCGAGCCGTAGACGTTTCCGACAAGGTCCTTGATGCCGGCGATCTTGCAGATCTCGTAGATGATGTGGTTCACGCGCAGGCCCGAGCCGGGCCGCGCCGCGCGCAGATGCAGGTTCACGGCACCCTTCTTGATCTCGACGTTACCGTAGATCGTGCGCTCCTTGAACCGCGGAATATATACAAGGTTCTTGGCGGCCTCCCAGTGCGCGCTGGCGACGGCCAGCGACGGCGACGACAGGTGCCGGCCCTCGCCAATGCCGACGTGCCCGTTGCCGTCGCCGACAACGGCCAGCGCGTAGATGCTGCGCCGCTTGCCGAGGCGCGTCATGTTCGTCACACGCTTGCGAATGAGCGGCTTGCTCTTCAGCTTCTTCAGATACTCCGTGCGCAGGCCCGTCGCCTGCTCAAGGCGCGTCAGGTTGATGGCCGAGCGCGACTTCGACGACATGACGTCCGGCTCCGGGTTCAGCGACTTCGGGATGCGCTGCGGAATCGGCTGCCGTGGCTTCGATTTGTCGACCCACTCGCCCTGCGCGTGGTCGTATAGCGGGTCGTACTCGGCGTAGTCGTCGGCGTACATGGGCGCGAACTCCGTGCTCGACTCCTTCAGGTTCGCGCGCATCTCTGGCGTCACGACCGACTCGGCGGCAAGAATCGACTGGATGAGGTGCGGCGGATAGTACTTGGCCAGGCGCTGCATGTGCTCATCGCGCGCGTCGGACGCGGCCGCGTCTGCGCCGGGCTGGCCGCTACTACTATACGCGCGCGCAGCGCTCAGCCTCGCCGCCGCGGCCGCCGCAGCCGTCGCGCGCGGCGCCCACAGACCTCGGCCCAGGCTCAACGCAGGCCTCCAAGCAGCTCCAGCCGCGAGCCGAAGTGAAACCATTCGGTGGATGTGTCGTAAACCGGGTGCGGCGTGGGGTTGTGTGGTGTGAAATTTCCACCTCGCGGCCGGCTGCTGAGTAAAAGGTTTGATGGGCCCAACCAAAAATTTCGGAAACCGCTCGCTGCCTGGACACTTCCTAGTAAAGCCCGGCCCGCTGTGTTTAACAAAATAAAAAAAAAGGAAAATGGCTCCAAAGCATACCGAGGCCGTGGCATTTCAGGACGAGGGCCTCAAGTTCAAGGACCAGGAAATCTGGCTCGTGCAGGTGCCGTCCAATTTCGAGGCGTCGCGGGCGACCGTCAAGTCCGAGCAGGAGGTTGAATTCGAGGGTACAAGCTACTCTCTGCTCAGGAACGACGCTCAATTACCCGAGTGCAACCTTCTGGTTGCTCCTGGAAACGACACACAGCTCATATCGACGTCGGCGAAGCCGCTCGGCGTGCTGACTCTGACGAAGAAGGTCAGTCTGCCGAAGGTCGACTACGAAAAAGTGCGGGCGCCGAAGCCATTGGTGCCCCAAAAGGAGAACCTGCGTATGCGGCACTTCCCTACCGGGTACGGCCCCGAGTCGTTTGGCATAAGCGAGGACGCGGTGCTGGCGAAGAGGCATACGCGAGATGCATCAGCAGCAGCAGGAGCATCAGCGGCGCCAGCAGCGAAGAAGCGCAAGTCGAAGGACGCTGGCGACGACGACGCCTCTGAACGCAAGCACAAGGAAAAGAAGGACAAGTCGAAGGACAAGTCGAAGGACAAGTCGAAGGACAAGTCGAAGGACAAGTCTAAGGACAAGTCGAAGAAGGACAAGAAGGACAAGAAGGATAAGAAGGACAAGAAGAGCGAGTAGACCGCGATAATTTATTAGGCGTAGTTAGTGTTTTGGACTAATGCAGAATGCCTCCGTCAGCTTTTGTTGTGTCGTTGTGTCCACGCTTGTGCACTGCACGCGGCCAGCGTGGTCGATGGTCAGCACCATCTGCGTGCGCGTGCCGTAGGCGCTGTTCTCGAGCTCCGTACGCGGCACGAAGATGTGGTTGCGGAGCTGCACGGTCTCCGTTGGCAGCGGCGGCGTTTGCGTCGAGAGCAGGCCGAGCGCGCCGGTAGTGAACCGCTCGGCGTCGCGCTCGCGCAGCAGCGGCGCCATGAGCTCCACGGCGGCGCGCGTCTTCCGCCAGCTCGGGTCATCGACGGCGCCGTTTGACACAGAGACGGTGTCGTTGCGCTGCAGAGGCCCGAACTTCGTGTTTCGGTTCGACACAAACTCGATCTCGGTGCTGCGCGAGACGGGGTCGACGACGCCAATCATGAGCGTGAAGCCGCCGCACTGCGCGAAGTCGCTGTTCTTCTCAATTAGTTTTTTCCACTCGCGCGGCGGCAGCTGCGACTCGAGGAACAGCTTCGGCAGGATGCCTCGCGACACGGGCCCGCTTATTTTGTGCGCGCGCGCTTCGTGGTAGTTCAGCAGCACGGCCACGCGGCCCGTGTGCGTGACTCCAATCCACGTCCCGCGCTCGCTGCGGGCAAGGTCCTGCGGCGCATATATGTCTTCGTGCGGCCACCAGTGCGGCAGCGCAGTCGGCCGGTCCATGTACTCGTCGCGGTTATCGAGCACTACTAATGCACTGTTCGCATAGTTAGTATGTCGCACTTCGTCGAAGGGGCGTTGCACGCAGGCAATTGTACTTACTAGTCGGGATGCGCTCTGCTGGCCACAAGAATGCACATTGCAATAAACCCTGAGGGCGGCCACGCAGTGCGAGGAAGCGAGCTCCGCCTCGAGCGGGTGGGTGGGGGGCACTGCGTCTAACCGGGGCCGGAGACCCTAAACCTGGAACCACCGCCAAGCGTCGTGAGCCGTAGGATCCGCGCGGCCAGCGCGTGTGTTAGCGCGCTAAGCGGCGCAGCCTCCGAGCAAGCATTCAGAACCGTGTGTGTCTTATCTGGCGACGCACGCAATATACCTAAAATATCTATTTTGCGGGATGCATGATTTACAGACGTAATGCACAGAACGTGTGGCGTGGGAGTGGGGGAATGCAATTAAGAGAAGTCCTTGAGAAGGCCCTTCATATGTGTGTTTGTGATCTTCGTTCTCGGGGCGCGTCGCTTCGGCTTCTTTTCCTGCGCCGCTCTCGTCTCGCGCTTCACCTTGGTCGGGTCCACGCTCGACGGCTTGAGGCCGACCTTTTCTAGATTGCCCGGCAAGTCGCTCTCGGAGGGCACGCGCGCGGACTGCCAAAGACTCACGAACTTCTGGTCGATTTTGCCAATGGCGCCGCCCAGGTTCGGCCAGATGAGTCGCGGCGAGTTGTCCTTGCGGTTGCGCACAACAATGATCTTCTGCTCCGCCTCGAGGTTCGCTATTGTCGGCAGCGCACCGCTCCAGCCGTCCTTCAGGTCGCGCACAGACAGGCCCTGAAACGTGCGCATGCCGTGCAAGTACCGCAGCAGGTCGTCGCCGGAGTAGATACCCAGCTTCGAGATGTAGGTGACCGTGTCGTCGACGACGCGGAAATGCGGATTGGACTGGAACATGGGGATGAGGGGCTCGACCGGCGACGACAGGTAGCCCTGCAGGTCCTCGAACGACACGGGCCGCTCGGCCTTCTTTAGGAACTCGAGCGCATGCACAAACTGCGTGCTGCGGTGCGCGCCGGCGCCGGACGTCATGGCCGGTGTCGGCGGCACGGCGCGCTTCACCCTCTTGGCGTCGCTCTCGGCGGGCGCCGCCGGCGGCTTCGCCTGGTCGCCACTCGTTCCGGAAACGGCAGTGCTCACCGTCCGCTTGCCAAGCACGGGCGCATTGCGCATGCGCGCCTTGAAGCTGTTGAGCTGGTCGTTCAAGGTGGGCATCTGCGGTCGCGAGCGGGCTTGGCCAGTGCTAGAGTGCCGAGACGAGACAGAGGTGCCTAGAACGCCGACTGCTCACGCGTTCGTCGTTAGCGGTTGCGATAAAGCGTTGGCTCTGCCGGCCTCCCAAGCTAGCGATATCGCGGCGCCGCCGAGCGCGCGAGCGCCTTCCCTAACTAACTAAAGTAAGCGTTTGGGAGGTTTCTTTTTTTTCCTTTCTTCAGACATACCCGCGCAGCATACGCTGCCGGGTATGCATCCAGACGCGGCGACTTTAAGCAATGGAGTTCGTCATACCAACCACGTTCTTCGCCTGCCGTCGTGCCTAAGATCAAATTTCTTGCTTAAAACCATCGCCGCTCAGGCTGTCGCTTCGGCTGACTACCCATAACGTGGTGATGACCTGGTTTAAGACACATCTCTATAGCATAGACAGCAGCAGTAATAATACAACAGCAGTATAAACAGCAGCAGTGCAGACAGCAGTACACAAACCGGGTTTTGCGGCCGTAATTGCCAGTCACAGGCGGCGGCGCATCTGCAGCCGCCGCACGGCGCGTCCGCGGCCCGGAAAGGGCTGCTGTCCCAGGCTGCGCTTAAGCGAGGTGGGGGGCCAGGCTGCCTAGGGTGCGTGCGCCGGCCAAGCACAACATAAGCGGCCTCGGCCCCCACCAAGCGCGTTATCACCACCGGATAAACAATTGGCCTCATGTCGGACCTTGCGACGTGCGACATTGCCGACGGCATGCTTCTGAGCGGAATTGAGGACGGCGGCGAGATTCCGTACGTTCTGCAGCAGTCTGGCCCGCGCCGCACCGTTGTTGGGCCCGCGTACACCGTTGAGTTTGCGCCGAAGTCGGACCCGCGGCCGGCCGCGCCGCAGCACTACATTGACAGCGTGCCGCGCGGCGCCGTCGTGCTCATTGCCACGTCGCCGAACTGCCACCTGCCCTACGCGCCGTACACGAGCGTGCGGCAGTCGCTCTACGGCGGGCTCATGTCCACGCGCGCGCAGTTCCTTGGCGCGGCGGCGTCGGTCGTGCTCGGCCTTGTGCGCGACGTGGACGAGCACCGGGCGCTCGACTACCCTGTGTTCTCGTACGGCGTCGGCTGCTGCGCGGCGAACCAGACGACGAAGGTCGTCGCCGTGAACCAGCCGCTGGCGCTGCCCGGCGGCAGCGTTGTTGCACCGGGCGACGTCGTGTATGCAGACAGGAACGGCGTCGTTGTTGTGCCGGCCAGCATCCACGACGAGGTCGCTGCGCGCGCGCAGCAGCGCGTGCTCGCGAACGAGCACACGGCGAAGGACATCTGCGACGGCGTGCCCGCGCAGGCCGCGCAGGCGGCGCGGCGCAAGCAGTTTGCATGATCAGACAACTAATGAGATAAATAAACGGCGGCCGCGCGGGCCCGCGGGCCCGAGAGCCGCCGCACGACGTACAACACTTTATAACCGCTTTTACACTTAGACGCTCTCGGGCGACACGGACTCGTGCTGCGACTGCGCGGCCGCGGCCGCGGCCGTGCCCGCCGCGTACTCCTTGCGCAGCTTCTTCGCCTTCTTCGCGTTCGCCTGCGCGACAATGGACTCGAACAGCTGCATCTCCTCGTTCTCCTCGGGCGTGCGCTGCGTCGACTTGAACACGACGCCGATCACGCGCAGGCCCTGCGCGCGCTCAATGCGCTTGCTCAGCGGCACGCTCTTGTCGTGCAGCACGCGCTCGCACACCTCGCGCAGCACGCTCTGGATCTCGAACCGTGAGCCGACCCACATGGCGCCAAGAATCTTGCCGAGAATCGTCTGCTCGAGCTCAGCCTGCTTCTCGGCGGGGATGTTCGCGTTCTCCATCTCGGCCGCCGCCTCAATGAAGCTCTTCGCGTCCATCGTCGCCGACACCGTGTCGTACACGTCGCGCATCATGCTGCCGGCCTCCTTGATCTTGCCAAACATGCCGCCAAAGCCAAACAGCTTCTGCGACTTCAGAAATAGCGACGCCTTCGTGTAGTATATGGTGCCAATGACTTGCAGCAGCTGCAAGCCGAATGACTCCATCTTCAGCTCGTTAGCCTCCATTTCCATCTTCTTGATGAAGTTCTCCGTAAACTGCTTGTCCTTCGAGCTCTCCGTGAATACACTTAGCTTCTCAATGAGCGTCTTCGTGAGCTCCTCAACGCGCTTCTCGCGCGCCTCGCGGTTCTCGCGGTCCAAACGCTCGAGCTCCTGCTTGCGCTTCTGCTTCAGCGCCGCGCGCGCGTCCTTCTCAGAGGCCGCCGTCGCAGCAACTCCGCCCACGCCGCCGGCCGCCGCCGCACCGCCCGCGCGGCCGCCGCTGTGCGAGTCAACCGAGCTGCTGTGGTGGTGCAGCAACCGCGGGATATGCCGCTTCTCGTGCTTGCCGTCGGCGCGCGCGCCAGAGCCCGTGGGCGACGCCGTGTGTTCGCCCGCAAAACCCGCCTTCGCGTCAGAGTTCAGCCCGGCCGCCTCAGGACCCGCTGCGGCGGCAGCGGCGGCGGCACTTGCGTCGCCAGGCGCGCCCGCGGACACAGTCTCCTGCTCCTTCTCATACTCCTCCTCGACCTGGCCCAATTGCGTCATTTCCTTGATCAGCGATAGCTCGCCAATCCACGGCTGGAAGGCCTCACCACCAAAGATGTTCGTGGCAAACTCGACAGGGTCCTCGAAGCCGCCCGCGGGGGTCGACTCTTCCTTACCGTACATGTCGTAGCGCTTGCGCAGCTCTGTGTCGCTGAGCACTTGATACGCCTCAGACACCTCCTGGAACTTCTGCTTCGCCGTCTCGTCGCCGGGGTTCTTGTCGGGGTGCGTCTTGATGGCCATCGCGCGGTACGCGCGCTTGATCTGCGCGGGCGTCGCGTCGACCTCCACGTTCAGGGCCTCATAGTACGTAGTGTCCTTCACCATGGTTCTATACAAGGTCCCCGGATGCAGTGCTGCTTCGTGGGGGATGTGGCGGCCTCAGGCGTAACTAAGTTAGCTCGGTTTACTGGCTGGGGCGCCTCGCGCCTCAACCCTTTTCTACCCGAGCATTCAGTGTGCATTAGGTAAGTCCCGTCTTCTGCGCAGCGGGTGGGAGGAAAGTGGAGTTGCCGGTTCCTAGCCTTGCCTCTCTCAGTTAGCAACATCCTTTTCGCCCTTTGACTTTCACCCATGACTGACGCAATCGCATTCGCCGGCAGCGTTGCTGGCCTCATCAGCGGCTACGTCTACCAATTTGTGCTCTCCCTGGCAATGGGCATCGCCTCGGGCGACAAGGACGAGATCATCCGCGTCGCCCTGTCGCTCATTGCCGTGTGGGTCTCGTTCGTCGTCGTGCTGCGCTCGTCGCGGCTCATTGCCAGCATCATCAAGACGGCCATCAAGCTCGCGCTGCTCACGGCAAGCTTCGTCGTCGCGCTGCACTTCTATAACCGCGGCGCAGCCGCCGTCTCCGAGGACGTGCACGCGTGGGTCCAGGAGCGGCTGCCGGACCTGGCCACGGTCTCGTCGTCGGCCGCCTTCTACGAACGTATTGCTCGCCAGCACATCGCGTTCGCCGTCGACGCCGCGCAGGACCGCGTCGGCGCCGCCTTTGAGCACGCGCGGCGCTACTTCTAGTCTAATTAGGTTATCTCGCCACCGCGGCCGATAGTAGAGTTAGGTACCTTAGTGAACTTCCGTAGTATTAACGTAACATGTCTAGATTCCCTCCCTCATTGAAGGGCTGAATCCGTGGTTCGTAGGTCGCAGTTCCTGCCGTGCGCAGCCTACCGGCCCACGAATGTCCAAGGCTTCGATACTAGTAGTCACTTGGGCGGGGGCGGCTTGTAATCATCAGCAACTCTGTCGGCGCGTGTGCCTGGCGTGCGGCTGTTGACGTCGTCACGCGCCATGCGCCATGCTTAGTGTGGCTTGCCTAATCTGTACGAGCCGTCGGCTAAGCCTAGCCCTCGTACGCAGCCCACGCCCGTTTACGTTCGAGCCCGCTGCCCAGACTGTTGGCGGGCCGCAGATTTGCTAACGGTTTTGGCGATCGCCGTATCCCGCGGCGCACGGACCAGCGCCACCACCCCCAGAACTGTCTAGAACGCCCGCATGGCCGGGCTACGGTGAGGCGAGCAACGAGCGGAGATGACGTGCAGCCCCAACCCAGGCCCAGACCAGAAGGCTGCTGTGCAACACCGCTCAGCTGCAGCTGATTACCTAGCCGCGGTGTGGACACATATAAAGGGCAGCCGCCATCACACCCCCGATCTACCACCGTTCTTGTCAAAGACACAACTCCACAAAATGGTTCACAAGGTCGCGTCGGCTAGCGAGTTCAAGGAAATCACTTCGAGCGGCTCTGTCGTGGTCGACTTCTTCGCCACGTGGTGCGGCCCCTGCAAGATGGTCGCGCCGCTGCTCGACAAGCTGGAGCCCCAGTACCCGGATATCAAGTTCGTGAAGCTGGACATCGAGGAGGTCCCAGACATCGCCTCTGAGTTCCAGGTCTCTACAGTGCCCACGTTCCTGTACTTCAAAGACGGCAAGGTCATCAACACTGTAAAGGGCGCTGCTCCGGCTAAGATCAAGGAGTCGCTGGAGCTGCTTAACAACTAAACCACACTTACATTATGACATCTTTCATGACTACAGCTTTCCGTAGAACCCCCAAAAAAAGAAACGCCTAAATGTGAATTACTCGGTTTGATATATCGTGCGGCGCACTTTCGCCTTGCGAGTCCTCTGACTGCCTCACGCCTAGCTGCTGCGTCTTCTTGCGCCGCGCACGGTCCTTCTTTTCTTGTCGGCGGTCCTTCGCCTGCTGCTTCTTGCTACCGGCCTTCGCTGCGGAGTCGCTGCGCTCGCGCCCGACCTTCTTGGCCTCGCCCTTCTTCTTCGCCTTCGCGTCGACGCCCTCCTCGGCAGCCCGCGACGGCTCCGGGGCCTGCTCGTCCAATGCGGCAGCCGCGGCAGCCCCACTGCTGCTTTCCAGACCGGCTGGCTCGTCGCGTGCGTCGTGGGGCTCGTCGTACTGCTGCAGGAGCAGCTCCTCTATTACGGTGTCGAGGTCCTTCGTTTGCAGCATCTGCACGATCTGCGACTCCGGCGCGTCGGGCACGCTCCGCAGCACAATTTCTATCTTCCAAGGCGGAATGGCAGAATCCTGGCTGGCGTCAGCGTTCGCGCGCTCGCGGGCAGGGCCAAGCGCCTCGGGCACAGGAAAGGCCACGGGCCCGGAGTGCGGGCCAGCTTTGGGCCGCACACTCGAGTAGTGCTCCCATGTGTGGTACGCCAAATGAGCAGTGCCAGACCACTCGGATGGCTTCACGCCCTGGGGCTCTAGTATGTACATGTTGTCGGCTTGGTACACGGCGACCTGCCGGCGGTAGTATTCGGCGAACCCGACAATTTCTATATGTCCGCCGTACACACCGTCTTGGTACAAGCGCTGGATGTACTGCTCAAAGGTCTCGCCATATTCGCCCACGAAGGCCGCAAAGTGGTCGCCGTGCTTCTCGACGTACGCCACAACGTTGCCTCTGATTTCGGCATGGTGGCTCTCGTCTCCAAACACTTGGTCGCTCAGCGCGCGGAAGAGACAGTTGCCGTCGCCCTCGGTCGTAGAGGCATACAGGTTCAGCTCATCCAGCAATGGAAACTCCGTGTTCACAGCATGCCTGCTCTTCTTGCCCATGCGACAAGGATCTAAGGTTCTGAGCTAAGCGTATTGCGTAGAGCCCCACTAGCACTCGCGCGCCATTATAGCCGTCGAATAAAAAAAAAAAAGGAAGAAATAGGAGATCGACTCGGCATTGATTTAACATGAGTATTGTACATGAACTCTAACTCGGCACGTATGCAGCTGGTATGTGCACTGCGGCTACGGCGCTGTGATCAACTAGTGCAGGGCGAACGGGGGCCACAGAAATCGAGAAGCAGTGCTTCCACAACGCAACCTGCTCGGCGCATCCTTCGCGGCCCCGTTTACGAATACGCTGGTTCTCACGCCGCATTAAATTCGGACTTATTAGCAAGTCTTTGCGTAACCTAAACAGCCAGCCAGTACGGCCGTGGGCGGCTACTCGACGAGGCGAAGCTCATAACCGCGCCACAAGAGCACGCTGGAACGCAATGCCTAACCAGAAGCGTGGCCGATCTTCGGCAAGTTGTTCGCGGGGATTGGCCAAGCGAACTTGTCATGATTACAACTAGTGCGGCTCTACTACCTCTATTGAGCTAACAATGCCACGTGCATGCGTGATTTAGCATTGTGGAGATTCGCTTCATATGCCATTTTGAACAGGGTTCACACGAAGAAGGTTGTGACTTAACTTAAGCCTCCATTGGCTATAGTCTATTTCGAATTCAGCTGCAAGGAGAAACGGAGAGGGCATCAGCAGTCTGCTGTTTAGCTGGCCTGCGGGGCAACATCTGTGTAAAAACTCGCATGCCATCATCTTCAGGCCGACCTGCATGACGGCATTTCCCAATTGAGTAAAATCCTGAGGTGATCGCCTACACGCGGCGGCATTGTGTGGAGAGGGTCGGCGTCGTATAGATCGAGCGCCCAGCCAGACGCAAGTATCTGCAGCCACTAATGCAAAATAAATAGGTCTAAGCTAATTCACACCCCGTGCCAAAGCAGATAAGTGCTCGTCAGTCTCGCTTGCCTAGTGATTCTAGTCGCCAAGAGAGCTCGCATCCATGTTGGAACTGGGCACCATCCGCTCTCTTGCAATTATCTTATTTTACTTCGCATCATGCATCAAAGCTCAAAAGGTCGGCCTGCGCAGTAAACTCGGATTCGGTTGCTTCAACTGTGCGCTCAAATGGAACTTCGACTGTCCCATTGAGTATCTCCCTTTCGACTGCCGCTGCTCAAAGGATGATTTCCTTACGACTGCCATGAACTGTGTCCAGGTACATGCCACAGGCATAGATCAGGTCGTCGCTGGCTATGACTACATCAGAGCTCAGTGCCACTACTGGGGAAGCCGTACAATGACGATTGAGGAGATGGATACCATCTACAAAAACAATATCGGCCGGCTAATCTCCTCTGAATCTTTCAACGCGTCTACCTCTGTTGCTCCTGGCCCAGTGGCAGTCCCTAGTGTGTTGTTCGACAAGCAATTGACGGCGGCAAGTGACACAAAGTACCACTACCACGTCGGGAACTGCTTCGGCTGGGGAATTATCGGCTACTGGGGACTCGTAATGGTCGTCGCAATGATAAGCAATGCCATTCGTATCATCAATCCGGGCATTTACGACGTTCTAGGGCGGGGAAAGATCACTTGGCTGCGCAAGACACTCACGCTCCCGGCCCTGATTGGTGCTAAGCACCATAGTCCATGGCGATTCTTCAAGTTCATGACCATTCACGCTCCCACACGAGGCCAAGCGGTTATAATATTTGGCTTCATTGCGATAAACATCGCCTCCATCGTTTCTTTCTTGGAAGTCGTCGGCGAGACACCCATTGCGTTCACAAGCAAACAGGACAGGATCCTGCACTACATGGCGAATCGGACTGGCATCATCGCTTTTGCCCACATTCCTCTCATCGTGTTATTTGCTTGTCGCAACAATCCGTTTATTTTCCTGACGGGATGGCCCTACGATACTTTCATGACCTACCACCGGTGGGCAGCGCGCTGCATGGCAGTCAACGGCCTTATCCATGCCGTCATGATGTACTGGAGCTCGTTTAACGAGAAGGTCGTGATGTACAAATGGCACCATGTGCACAATTGGCGAGGCGGCAATCTGGCAATCTACATGGTCATCATCATGCTCGTCATGGCCCTTAGGGCGATCCGCTCTCGTATCTACGAGGTCTTCAAGATGACGCATGTAGCAATGTTTGTGATTTTCATCTGCTGCCTCGTGGTGCATTGCAGCGACTACGGATGGTTGGGATGGCTCTGGGCATCGCTTGCATTCTACGGCATTGAGTACATCAGCCGTATCAGTCGCCAAATACTTTCGGGGGGCATACAGGAGGCCGAGTTCACCCTGGCAGAGACGAACATGTTCCGCGTTAGAATCAAGGGTGGCCGACGCAAATGGAATATTCGACCGGGAGCATACGTCTACATTCGTATTCTGGAAAAGAACCTATTTTGGCAGGAGCATCCCTTCTCCGTGTTCCAGACCCCGAACGACAACGACGACTCTCTGTACTTATGCTGCAAAGCGCAAATGGGCCTAACGCGAGCTATACTGCAGAAAGTAGCGACGTCGCCTGACAGAAAGGCTGTGAAGAAGGTGCTGATTGAAGGGCCATATGGCAATGAGAATTACGTTTGCGACTACGAATCAGTCTTACTATTTGCTGGCGGCGTCGGCTTTACAGCGCTCTTTTCGTTTGCCAGTGGCATGCTGAATCGCATGAAAGAGGGCCAGTATCTTTACATGATTTGGGTGGTCAAGGACTGCACGACCATCAATGCGTTTGGGAAGGAGGTTGCCTTCCTCTCCAAGCAGCAAAACGAAGCTGCGTGTAACTTTCGAATTCACGTCACTCATCCCGAGGAGATGAATTTGGGCACTGTAGAGATGTCAGCCTTGGAGGAATCTGGAACCAGTGACAGCCAGTTGAGCCGCAGCGACGAGACGCGCGTCATAGAGTGGACTACCAGCGAGGATCAGTCGACTCAATTCGGCTCGCGGGAAACGCTAGACGCGAGGGAGCGGCAGAAGGACCTCAAGCAACAGGGAGCTCTTAAGGGAGCCAGTGAAAGCGCTAGTGACAGCGAACTGTTTGAGGACCCGACCGGTCAGAAGAACGCATGCCATATAGTGGTAGATGGCGTGACCATCAAGCCCGAATTCGGCAGGCCTACAATTGGAGCAGAAGTCTGTGATTTCATCAAGACGGCGCGGGGTACGAAGGCAATATGCTCGTGTGGCCCGCCCATGTTTGTGGACGCCATTCGGGACGCGATCATCACAAGCATCATGGATTCTAGCTCAAGGGTAGACTACTTTGAAGATGCGTTTTCGTGGTGAATGCGAACACGTACGAGGGCCGTGAACTTTAAACGAGAAGCAGTCGGTCTTCGCCCTCAAGGGACGTAACTTTACGACACTAAACAGACTTGCGAACAAAAAAATTAAGTATAAAAAGTAACCAACCAACAAGGTCATACACACACACGCAACACGAAACCTACATGACACTCTCAAACTTGTGTTTCTTGTTTTTGTGGAACTAAAAACAGCAGGAACAATTCAAAAAAACTGGACATGAGTGGTGAGTAAGGGATTCGAACCCTTGCGATCCTGAGATCAGTGGATGACATAATGCTTGGTTAAGCTCTTAAGTCCACCGCAATAACCACTCTGCCAACTCACCTACCGGCTAGGCCACATGAGGAAGATACTCTGCCTAATCAGCAGGCTGGAGTACTGACTCGTACTCTAGACCCGGACCATATGGGTAAGGTCAAAAATACTATGGGGCAGAAGACGGATCCGTAACGCACTGTGCCGGTACCTGTTTGTGGATTTTAGACGCGGCAGCCCGGCGACCTGGGACGTTTGCGAACACCTTCGAGGTGCCATGAGTCAAAACAACCGCACGCAGGAAACTGTCTATGTGTTCAAGCAAGGTGACCCTCATGTCAATGTTCGAGAGTCTAATGTCAGAAGGAGGCTAAAGGCCGCGCAGCCAGATGAGTCCGAACATTTACAGGAGCGGCGGCTGCAAAGATTCCTGACGTCACGTAGCGTCATGTCCAGTGCCGTAAGTGACTTTAGAAAACATCACATGCATGAAACATTGTCGAGGCTGGCGGAGTTTGTCGAGGCTGGCGGGTCCGGCCAACTGCCCACGACGCTCCTTCTGAAAGCGGACGTAAATGAATACACAAGAGCTGTACGCGAACTACGTCCCGAGTGGCGCACCATTTCAATACATTCGAAGGAATGCCCGAACTTCAAGAGCACGCTGAAACTCATTGTGGACCGGTTCACCGAGAACGACCCGCAGGTCATGGCCGACCGCCGGCTCACCTATGACTTCAATGTGCTTGTGGCGTGGATGGCGCAAAGGCGCAGCGTGGTCTCTCGGCTGCTGCTCATCGTTGAAGACACGGATAGCTTTGAGGCAGAGATCATATGCTCGTTGATATCCCACATGCACAGCCACGTCGAAGATGGCCAGCTGCCGCTCCATCTCATGCTGAATCTTTCCACGCCCTTGCCACTGTTTGAGGAGAAGATCACGCACGAAAACGAAATAAGTCTGTGCACGCAAGTGCTTCATGGCGCGCCCAGCACAGCCGATCTCGTGGCGCATTGTGCAGCGGCATTGCACGACGAGCCGTCTTTGAAATTGATGCTCAGCAGCTCGCTGACGGAAAGAGTGGTTTCCATAGAAGTGCAGGAAGCGATTCAGCACATCGAGTATGCATTATTGGGCCACTTCGCAGGGAACCCTTTAGCCAGCATAGAAGACACGGCCGGGCTCAAGTCGTTTGCCGATCTCGTCAGAAGACTGCCGTCTGTTTCAGAGCGTCTGAAACAGGATGAGAACTATCTTGACAACCTTTGCAAAAATGACAATGTATCTTTGGCCGAGGAGATCCCTGAGTTCCGGGTTGGAGGTAACGTTCTAGAAATGGCGTTCAACCCGAACTACCGGCCAATAGTTGAAACGGCTCTGACGGACCCGCGGCATTTCTTGACAAATGACGGCAGTGTTGACCGCATGTCTATTCCGCTGTGTGTTCTTTATCAACTATCGCGGGAATCCAGCATTTACATCAACATCTACGACTTCTATTGTGCGTTCAAGTCCATGGTGCGCACGATTCCGGGATGCCATGACTGGGACACCCAGAGCATGGCAATATTTCTCGAGACCATCACGAGTCTCAAAATGCTGGGGATCTTGCGCGATTGCAAGCGCAAGTTCGAGTGTGTTGAGAAAGTGGCATGGAAGGGGGTGTAGACTTGTTCCTCTTCATAGAGAGATATTTAAGGCCTTTCCTTTTTTTTTTTTATCATCTTTTCTGATTGCTAAACGGTTTTATTTTGTAATTTTATTCTAGCACTTGTCGTTCAGGTTCAGAACAGTTTGCGCAGATAATGCAGCGCAGCGAAGAAGACAAACAGCGTGACCGTGTACGAAACCGGTTTCCGCAGCGCAGAGACGGTTGTGTAGTGATACGTCACATAAAGAGAGGCGCTGGCGTAGTCGCTCACCAGATTCTCGTACTCAAGCTCCACCGTCGGGCGGCCGTAGATATCGAGATAGCTGTAGGTCACTGTCTGGCTCAACTTCTTGTAGGGAACCTCGCTGTATACCTCGATATTCGAAGCGCCCTCAGGGAGCACCACCTTCGTCGACTGAGAGCGGTAGCTAGTGTGATCCGGTCCGCCCAAGAGAGGCACGGTCATGATGAACGCGTTTGGCGCCGGCGAGTGGACAAAGTTATTCAAGTCCGACGCCCAGCCAACCGTGAAGTTATAGAACCAGCCGCCCATGACTGGGTATCTCGGGAGAATCTCGAGAACACCGGGGTTCACGCGGCTTGTCGACACATTTCCGACCTGGTCGACGTAATACTCCTCACGGTGGCCAATGGGGAGCTTGATGCCCAAGTACCGAATCGCGGCATTGTTGAGGTTGAAGCCGACATGCGGCTTCGCGAAGTCCGCGCGCGAGAACTTCTCGATGCGAGTGCCCGCGTTGTGGAAGTCGTAGCTTTCGTCGAAGGACACCGTGCCGCCCCAGTGCGAGACCCACACAGTGCGGTCCGCATGCTCAACACGCAGGAGAGCCAGCGGGTTCTCGAAGCGGAGCTCGAGCGGCTTCACCTCGAGGGGCTGCACCTTCTCGTAAGGCCCGAAGGTCAAAAGTCCACCCGGGCTGAAGCTCGGCGTATCGTCCTCGTCCGCATTCAGAACCTCGTATCCTTCGGTCATGAGCTTCAGCTGCGTCTTCTGCGTGTGTGTGCGGTACAGGCTGTGCGTGTTCCTCGTCGAATTGTAGAGCAGCCACTGGCCATCTGACTGCTTCGCAGAAACAGGCAAGGGAGCGACACCGTCGACAAACGCCAGCACATAGGACAGGTTCATCTTCTCCTTGGGCTGCAGAGCTTGCTCGAAACCCAGTTTATACAGCTTGTAGCCGGAGACGGCGTTCGGGTCCAGCGGTTGCACGGGCAGGTAGTTGTTGTTCGCGTCGCGCGCCTCAAGACCGGCCAGCGACGACGCCCAACTCTCGGGAATCGGGACCGTGTAGAAAGACTGAGGCTCTGGGCCCGTGTTCACAATCTCGAGCTCGATACTCTGCTTCACATACGACTGGGTAAGGTCGACGCTCTGCACGACGTTCAGGTTCTCGAACGTGCCGAGGTCGAACGCGTCACTGGAGCCCTGCACACTAGTTAGGGCCCCAAGGAAAGCGCCGAGAATGTTCAAAAGTCTCGGCATTTTGGCCACAACAAGCGCACAACGGTATTTCCAAGGGCGGTGCTGAGCTGTTGTGTTCGTGGTGTGTAATAATAGCTATGGGTAAGCGGCGCTGTCCTCCGCGACCGCCGCGACCCGCGATACTGCCTCCGACGCGTCGCTAGCGTCTGACCGCCCGAACCGCCCCATACGCTGCGCAGCGAGTTGGTGCGCGAATCCCACCGTGAGTCTTTGGGACCCGCCACTTCTTGACAGCGACAATTAGCAAAATGCTAGGAATATGAGTGGGAATAGGAGCCTCGAAAGAATCGAGAGTAGAATCTCTAAGGGCCTCGCGGACGTATTTGCGTCGTCGCGTGACGATCCGTTTCCGGAGGTGCCGCAACACCACTGGCCGGCGCCGTCAGACGAGAGCCACTCAAGCATACTGGCTAGCTCAGCACACTCTGGCCGAAATTCAGATAAGAGTCCGTACGCTCTGCCACCACAATTACGCGGCGATGTGCCGCCGGCTGGCGACTTTCGCAACATTCCATTCCAGAACAATCCCGGCACCACGTTGCCGAACCTAGCATCCTCAAATGATTCGTTTGCTAATGAGGCGCCTCTGGACAGCTCGTTCGCTACTGACACGCTTCCTCGCGAGGCTCTGCCGAGCTTTCAGCCTGCGTGGCTGCACCTGGGAACACATAGCCGCGACGGCGCGGCCAGCGCCGAAACGCTTAGGAACAGTGACGACGACGAGTGGCTCTACTTGGATCAGATTGCCGGTTATCTAGATATGCATCAAAAGGCTCCAATTACTGTTCACACGGGATTCAATTACGTGGATGCGAACGAGGCGACACGGGCGCTTGGGCTGCCGGATCTTAATGACAGCCAAATGATGCTTTTCATGCGGGCCGGCCTCGTTTTACATCACTATGCGTCGAGTGCCACTCCCTGGCGCGACGCCCTTGGCGCTGTACAGTACGAGACGCAGATAGACGCGAGCCATGACGAGCAGCACGATCGTGCGCAGCGTGCATACGTGAAACAGCGGCTCATGAAGCAGCTGGCGGATGCTGCGGCTTACTGCGATACGTCTTCAGCGGCGAGGTTCATGCGGCTATGGCAGCTAGAGCTGCGGCATGCCCGCGAAGCAAACACTAGATTACTGGCTTTCGACGAGCAGACCCTCGCACCGCCTTACTTTAGTGGCTGGAAGTCTCAAAGCATGCTATTGTCAAAGGCTATGCAGGAAGCCGCCGCCAAAGGTGCTCACGAAACCATGCGCTCGGCCCTGCAGCTTTACAAGGCAGCTTTCGCAAGTTACAATACGGCCAACGCGAGTTCTGAACGCTTTTACGAGATGAATACTCTTAAACAGACACTCACAATGTGGCTGCGGCGCTCAAGAGAAATGGCGCGAAATGCTGAGTCGGCGAATGAGGAGGCAAAATTTCGTCTGCGATCAAGATTCTTCAGGCGCTGGCGAGTGCAGCGACTCAGCAATGTGCTGGCCCAACAATTCGAGCATAAGCAGCTCAAGACGAGCGTCTCTCAATGGAGGTTTGCACTGAAGACAGGCCAGGGACTCAGCGATTGTGCCGTTCAAACAAGACGACGCCTTCTAATTGAGCATTGGAGATGTGAGCTGGCTAAAGTGCGGCAGCTTGAGTCCCGCTGCGCAGAAGCTCGGCTAGCTGTGCAGCAAAACGAACTTCGCTCGATTCTGAAGCACGGCAGACTGGCGAGCAAGCTCGAGCAAGCCAACAGGATGCGCAAGGCGACAGAGACAACCGCGGTAATTCGTAAATGGCGAGCTGAGACGCGGCTTTCGTGTTATGCACGCCTGCGCAGCCGCGACGCCATGAACGCGTCTTTTAAATTGTGGCGAACTGAGCTTCGCGCACTGCAGCGTGTGAGCGCGAAGGGTGAGGCTCTGCTAATGGCCGAGGCAGCCGAACTGCAGAGCTCGCTCTTCCGCATGTTACAGATGAGAACAGCCCAGGACAGCTCAACTCTCAATCCGAAGCTTAACCGAGCCAGCGACATTGTAGCTGGCAGACATGGTCTGCGGCTCATGCAAACCTCTATGCGTCGCATTCGGGAATGGGAGACGACAGCTCAGATTTATTTGCTACGGTCTGTGCTTCATCGTTTAGCCCGCGAAAGCCTGCGTCGAAAACAGGCACGGCTTGAGCTAGTGACAGTAGAGGCTTCGTCACTAATGCAGACAAGAAGGATTGTAAACCTTTTTTGTTCATGGCGTCTCCAAGCCCAGTCGAACGCGCTCGAGTTTTCGCGGCTCGAGCATGCTTCTCAGTACGGAGACTGTGAATTTGCCCTTCGGCGGTGGCTAAAAGCTACGCGCGAGGTCCACGAGCTCGAGCTCGTTGCCGACTTGCAATTCACTAACCTTGCTGCAATAGGAGCGTTTGCTCAGTGGAGAATGAGGATGCATGATCAGATAGATGCCGAGATTAGTGCCCAGACACAAGTCACGATCCGAAGAGGATTGCTTGCCAAAAGGATTCTGCGAGGCTGGCGGCGCCAGCATGCCTCTGTGAACGTGAAAGTGGCTGAGTGGCAGGAGGACTCGGACCGCCAGCTTGCGGTGATTTACTTCCGCGCCTTGGAGAGCGAACTGCTAAGACGAAGAGATGGTGCTAGACAGCACGCGCAGCCCGCAGAAGCGGCGCTGTCACCTCAGCACACTCCATCGCGGCGTAATGCGATCAGCCCCAAAGCGCTCGAGCTCTGGTCTGGGCGCGATCCCGTTAGAAGAGTCGCACCGAAGACGTCTGATGGATGGGGGGCAACACCATTGTCGCGGCGCGCGGCCGGCGCTTCGAGGATGCTGTCCACGCCCACAAAGCCGGCGAGGCTGATGCGCGACTTGAAGTTGGAGCCGACGGACGACCTGTAGTAATACAGAAAAATACTGTTTTGTACACTAGTGAAGTAGTTACAAAGAGAAATGATTGATTTATTTGCTTTAGACCTTCTCCTCCTCGAAGTTCGTCGTCGCCGGGACTTCGTAGATCATGACATTCGGCGCGTTGGGATCGCGCATGACAACGAACTTGCCGTCGCCCAGCTCCGCGAAGATGTTGACAAGCGACTTGATGATTCCCCATCCATTAGCCATGTTCACGCCGAGCTGCTTGGCAAACATGACCGGGTTCTGCGTGAGCACGGCCACAATCTCGTGCGTCTGGTTGTCCCTGGCGTTCACGCGCGACACGAAGCCAATCTTGAGGGCGTCCGTGCCGCCCAGCAGAGAGCGTGTTGTCCACTGCGAGAGCTTGTTCAGATTCTTCTTCATCTCGGCAGCAACAATAGCACCGCGCTGCGTAGCGAAGCGCTTCCTCCACTCCAGCGGCTTGGATCCGCCGTACTCGTTGAGCGCGTGGACCTTCGCCAGCTGCTTGTTGCCATTCTTGTCGAAGGCCGCGTCAACCTCAACACGCACCGTAAGCGGCTGCGGCTCCGCCTCGGCATCGGTCTCGAGGTTGAACGTCTTGTAGACATAGCCCTTGGGCAGCAGCGGCGCCGAGGCGGGCTCGTCGCCGGCTGAGAACGGGTGCGGCTGCTCGAAGCTGACACGCTTGTCCTCGCCGCTCTCAATGACGTTCGCCGCGAAGTTCAGGTTGATGTAGCTGGCCTCAAGCGCGAGCGCCGCGGCCGCGTCGATCTTATGGTCCGCGACCTCGGCCGGCGGGTTCATGGCGTTCTCGTCGACAGCAGGCAGGTCGATGGCGCTGTTGTCGCGCTTGTCGAAGTAGATCTTGTTGTCCTTCTTCGTCACAATGATGTCCCACGGGTTGTTGCTCTTCGTAGCACACATCAGCAGGGCCACAATCGCATCAGTCGCGTATACGTGCGGCTTCTCGCTGCTGGGCTTAGCCTGCGCAGCAATCTTCTCGATGACAGGGTCCTCGCTCGTCGTCACGTTGTACTCTGTGACCTCGACACCCTTCAGGCGCGCCGGCGTCGTGAGCTTGTCCATCTTGCGGTTGAACATCTGCACAAAGCCGTAGCGGCCGACGACCTCCTCGGAGGGCAGGGCGAAGTTCAGCTTCTGCAGGTCGGAGAAGCTGTTCGTCTGCAGCAGGTCCCAGTCGGCGCCGATCGGCACACTCGGCTTGCGTGCCTTCAGCTTGTCCTGCTGCCACGACTGCATGCGGCCACCGCCGCGGCGGTTGTGCTGCGTGGCCGAGCCAATCGTCATCGTGCGGGCGCCGCGCGGCAGCTGCGGGCCGCGCGACACGGGCACAGGCGCGCCGCCCTGGCCATGCGGCGCAGAAGAGAAGCCGGGGCGGCCCATGTTCATATTAGGCGCACCAGGACGGCCGCCGCGAGCACGCAGGACGGCCTTGCCAGCGGCGCCGCTGTTGGAGCCGGCACCCTTCGAATTGAAGAAGGACGAGGCCGAGCCGCTGCCGCTCTTCAGCGACGAATCCACGACCGAGAACGACCACGACGCATCCGGGTCATCGTTCGTGAAGAAGCTGCTCGATTGCGCGCCGTACGCGTGGTAGGGGTCGCGGAAGCCGCGGCCCTGCGCGCGCTTGTAGTCCTTAGACTCCTTGGCCGGGTCCGCGGCCCAGTCTGCGACCTTGCCGATCTTATCGCCCTTCGAGAAGGGCGCGTACGGAGCTCCGTCAAACGTCAGCGCCGGCGGGACGTTGTTTCCAGGTCCCCAAAGGCTCACCATTTTTGCTGAAGTTTGCCTAACGCCATAAGGCGAAAAATTCACTTTCTACTAACTGCGCACGCGGTCATGTGACGCCGACCCCGTCTCCGCGCTGCTGCCTGCCATGGGAGGGTGCCCGCCGCCGCCCGCCGCCTTGGGAGGTTGTAGCGCGTGTCTGTCAGCAGCTCAAGCTGCGTACAATGGGTGGAGCCAGGGTTAGCGCTATCCAGGATCCGCTAGCACTAACTACTAACACACACACACCCACCCTCCCAGCACCCAAGCTCTTGCCACCTAGCTGCGCGCCTGTTTGCACCATGTCGCTGCAAGTGGAAAGCCCGTACTTTGACATGAGACCCCTGAAAAAGGGCGAGGTGAATCTCGGTACGTCAATCATGGCTATTAAGTTCAAGGACGGCCTCATTCTCGGCGCGGACACGCGCACGTCGATGGGCGCGTTTGTAGCCAACCGAGTCACAGACAAGCTGACGAAAGTTCACGATAACATCTGGTGCTGCCGGTCCGGGTCGGCCGCGGACACGCAGGCCGTCGCCGAGTACGTACGGTACTACCTCGAGCACTACCAGGTGAGCTTCGGCCGCCAGCCCACAGCAAAGACGGCGGCGTCGTTGTTCCGCAAGCTAATCTATGAGAACAAGAACTTCTTGACTGCCGGTATCATCGTAGCGGGCTACGACGAAGAGACTGGCGGCGAGATCTACTCCGTGCCCATCGGCGGCAGCATGCACAAACAGGACTACGCCATTGCCGGCAGCGGTTCGACCTATATCTACGGACTGTGCAACACGCACTGGAAGGAGAACATGGAGAAGGACGAGGCCATCGATTTTGTGAAGACATCCCTCACGCAGGCCATCCGATGGGATGGCTCGAGCGGCGGCTGCATCCGCATGGTCATCCTGACGAAGGATGGCGTGCAAAGGGAGCTCTTTCTGCCCGATGAGTACCAACTAAACTGAATGGGATTAACTAGATGAATAAGAAAGGACATAAATTCTTGTTTCCGCGTCTGCCGGGCTAGCAGTAGCCGGCGGCGCGCGCTGGCAACAACAACAACGCGCTGCTGGTCTTGAATGGTACGTGTGGGTGAACAAAATGACCTTACCCTCCATGGCCGCGCACGACGAGCCGCCCGCGGCGTCGGCGCCGCCAGAACAGCCCAGCCGCTTTTGCCGCGCGCTGGAACCACTGCTACCCAAGGACCAGCCTTTCGTGCTCATCCACATCGCCAACTACCCGAAAAAGGTGCGCAAGCTCGTGTTTTCTGCGACGAGCGACAAGACGCTCGACACGGTCGTGACGCACTACTTCGTGCTCGTGCACGAGAATGTGGCCATTTTTGCGCTTGAGTTGCTTGCGTACGAGTCGCAGCAGAATTGTACCTTGTTTGTCTCGAAGGCAGACACGTCGGGTCACTACGAGGCCGGCCGCCTCAGCATCATGGCCATCACGCAGGCCCTCATACGAGAGGTAATTCTGGGCTACTTCGCCCCATACAAAGCGGTGCGCATCTGCCTCTTCGCGAAGAAGGAGGGTCAGTACCTCCTGCTTGGCTCGGTCAACAATCCCAAGAAGCATATCCTTCCCGATGCAGCTCTTGTCAAGTGGTGGGTTCGCTGTATAGACGGCTTGCACGACATATTCGAGCCCATCAAGCCGGGCAAATGCGCTCTGGCAATCCCAGGCATAGATGACCCGGCCGGAGTTGCCAGGTACTTTCCAGTGAATACGCGTCTGCCATGGACGCCAGGCGATATATTCTGGGTCACTGACGTAGCTGCCCTCGACGACGACGCAATGGCCGTCAAAAGAATACCCCGCTTCCCAGATGACCCGAAGTCGCGGTTCCTGGACGCCTTGGTTGCTGAGCAGCGGGCGAAACATGTCTCGCGGAAGCAGTTCTGGCTTGAGCTGCAATCGCGCCAAGAATTCAGACTCAGTAAGTCCGTGGGAATCATTGGCCTTGAGGGAACTCTCAAGCCCTTCGACCGCACACACATCACGAGAACACAGGCCGTTACGTACAAGGAGAGCCAGCGATTCAAAGAGCTACTCATCAGCCTGGACTTCACGACACGCGAGTCCACAATAGACAGCACAGAGCGCCTTTTAGACGGCACGCCCGAGACATCCAAAATAGAGATTGTTGGGCAGAGGCCAGCGGCTCTGCAGCCATCTGCTTTGCGCGAAACGCCGCCTGAGAAACGCGTCAATACATTGGGCGCCGGAATGGTGCGCAAGAAACAAAAGTCCTAGACTCATGCCAGCGCGTCGACAACAAGGATTGCGACTAGTGCGCCGCCGCGTCCTTAGCTGCCCATGGTCTCGTTATTTGCATCTACACGCATGCTATGGCGCCGCACACCAGGAAATCCATGCGTTATGGTGCTTTTCGGTACGCGTCGCTTGACTGGCGACGTGCGCGGTGGCAAGGGATCCGTGCCGCGTTTCGCTCTACAGTTTTTTGCTCCTGTTCCACCACGGCCACGCAGTCTTCGCGCTAAAAGTGCGTCATGGCAGTAGAGCGTCGGTACTCCGGCCGCGGCCACGGTCATGCGCGTACTACCATCGCCTGCGGAAGCTGCAAGTACGTGATCAATTTTTGTGCGCACGTAGCGGCTGAGGCGCTGCGACTGGTTCCCGTCGAGTAGATTCATCTCGCCTTTCAACTTCATAAATAGGCCGCGCTGCAGCTCTGTCTTACAGGCTGCGTACCGCGGCTCCAAAACCCAGGGCTTTTGCAGCGTGCTCATGGAGACGCGAATGTCGTTGGGCGTCAGTGGAACCAGGCCCTCAGAGTATTCGAGCAGACTAACGCCTAGCAGGGTCATCTCCAAACACTCCTGTTGCTCCACACTATACTCCGAGCCATTTTCATAGTTGCGGAAAATGAGAATGCCGTGCGGGTCCGAATCGAACAAGCCGAATACTGGCATATCTGGGTACGTGACAGTGAGTAGCCTAACCAGTGCTCTCGTGGCGCGGTCGGGAAAGCCCTTCCCAGTTACTATAATACCCTCGGGCAGCTCATTCTGCAAGTGAGAGAAAACGGCCTCTTTCTCGACGACAAGAAGAAAAGACGGCGCCCGCGGCGCAGACGCATACATTAACGATGCGGCGGGGATGAGACTTGGCCCATTGCTGCGCACCACTTCTAGCATATCGCCTCCTTTCATAGCAATTGTGAGGTCGCCCGCGACAAGACCGTTGGGAGAGGGCAACACATTAAGAAAGTCGCGCGGCACAAGCAGCAGTTTAGTGATGCGGTCGAGGGCTCGAACCACGTTGTTCTGGGTGCGAAACAGCGTCACATCCTGGTAGTACAGGTCCCGGATCGTGGCTACTTTACCCGTTTTGATATTACCCACAAGCAAGCTACAAAGCCGCACTAGAACGGTGAAAGTGACGGATTCGTGGTCGTTGGCACCAGGGAACCGGAATAGGCGTCGGCGGTTGCTGATCGCTTTGGGATTTATGTTGAACGGCGTGCACGGAATGCAGGGCTCGAATTTGAGCTCGAGGCACGCGGCATTTGCACTCACCTGGGCTTTCACGCTGTCTACTACATGTGTGAGGTGCGCGCCTACGCATTCGCTGCACATTTTGTGCAAACTTTGTGGCTCAATTGTTGCACACAACTTCTGCGCGCGCACTGTGGCTATGTGGTTGTGGTTGTGGGTGTTAGGGTTATGCTCGCCACCAGTCGGCGCGTCGCGTCGCCCTCTTGCGCGGCCATTGTAACGAAAGCGCGTTTCACAGCCTAGGCGTCTCGTCTCGCGAAGTATAGTTTAACGTTTAGCATACATAAAGATCAGATCACCTCGGTAATGACTTTCGCAGCCTCGCGGTAAGTGGCCAGCGACTCGGCCAGCTTCTGGCGCTCCTGCACAACCGTCTCGTCCTCAAAAAGCAAGTCATCAAACATAGACTCCTTGTACAAGTCCATGACAAGCCGGTTCTGCGCAGCGGACTTCGTGTAGTTCACGAGCAAATGCATGATAGCCTTCGGGACTTGGTCGCTGATGGTTTCGCGCACAATGTCGAAGTAAGAGCCAATGAGCTTGAACATCAGGTCGCACTCCAGACGCTCGCGAGGGTCTAGACTAGCGGCCTCCGCCTCAAGGCGCTCGTTACGTAGCTTCTGCGCATCCGTCAGCACCGGCGCGGCGTCCTTACGCCCGTGCGCGTGGCCGGCCGAGCTCCCCAAGGTGCCTCCTCCACTGCCACCCAGCGCACCCAGCGGCGACAGCGGGCCCTTAGCTACCGCGGAGGGCAGAGCCGAGATATTCGGGCTGAGACCGCCGTGGTGACTCAGTGCTGATCCGTTCGCACCTTTACCGAAGAAGTAACTGAGGAAAATGTCCTTCTGCGCTTGCGTGGCGGCGTCCGTCCCATTAAGAGAGCCCGGCGTCTCTGCGTACGTGGCGGATACAACAGCCTCTTTCTCATCGCTGGATGAGACTTGGCCGTCTTCATCATCGTCGCCGTCAATATCATCCGCCGACTTCGAGCTCGAAGGCACGCCATTGATGTTCAGCTCTTTGAAGGCGCCTGACACATTGTTCGGAATGCCAGATTGCTGCATGCGACTGCTCTCAACGACGCTAGACATCGCGTCCGTTGGAGAAATGAACTTGGCGTGGTTCGTGTTGATGTACGCCCGCTGAATCTCGATTAGGCTCGTGACATACGACGATGTGGGGCCAAGCCGCTCGTTCAGCAGTTTTGAGACGGTATCTATAAGACGTGACTGCAGCCGCGGGAAACGCTCGAGCTCGCTGTTGCCGCAGCTGTGGCAGATCTTCATAAGCTCCTCATACACCAGCTCTACGCAGTGTTGAGAAGGCGCCTCCAGAAGCTTGATGAGCGGCTTCACGAGCAGATCGAACGCCAGTTCAGGCACAAACAAAGATGCACGGGGTCCAGCGCTGTTCCGAATCGCGATGCGCACATCCGAGTACGTGAGCTCGTTAATGGGATCAATCTCCTCCAGCTTTTTGTTGAACACCTCGCTGAAAATCTGGTAGATATGCGCGCCGCCACCGAGCTCCTTGATGGTGTTTAGGTCCAAGGACGACGCCGTGCCGTCGATGGATGCCACGAAGGACGTGGCAAACTTCATCATCATTGTCAGAATCAACGGGCCCTGCTGCTCCCGCGTGTCCGGGACCTGGCTCTGGCCAAAGTTCGACAGCTCCTGCTCGGTCTGGCCGATAAGGGTGTTGAGCCGCGCTTTGATGTCGGGAAGCCTGTCACGGATGTGATTCATGAGAATCTGGTTTAGTGTCTTCGCAAGGTACGCGGTGCCACACTTGTGAGCAATGCTGCGGTACGCCGGATGCGTCTGGAAGAATTCACGCTCGGCCGCGACGGAATCCATGAGGCTCTTCCTGTCCTGGATGTCCTGCTGCGAGCGGTTCACAATTCCGATGAACCCGAGCTTTAGAGGGTAGGTCGTTCCATTCAGGACATCCAGCGCATTAGTGCCCTTGTCCATGAGATCTAGCTTCGTCAGGACCCCCAGTGTGCGCTTGCCCTGCGGGTCCACGGAGCGCGCCATTTTCAAGCTCTCGGAGTTGACGAGGTCTTGGTTGGCCGGTGACACAGCCAGAATGATCGAATTCGGGTTCGAAATATACTCGAGAACAAGGTCCTTGGTTTGCCGCTCGATATCGGCGGGCTGGTCGCCTATGGGAACCTTCGTGACGCCGGGAAGGTCAACCATGGTCAAGTCCAGAACGTGTGGCGAATGCACCTTCAGGCTGATAGGCACGCGCGAGATGCCTTTGTTGGCTCCAGCAATGCGCAGCGTCTCTTTCTCGATCTCGGACCGCACTTCATCGAAGTCGTGGAACTTGCGGTCCGGCAAGTGCAGGAACTCGCAGTACTCCGTCTTGTCATTGATGAGCGAGATGCACAACGGCCGACGCGTGACTATACCAGTTCCACGAGGCAGGAAGTCCTGCCGCACAAGCAGCTCAATAACAGAAGACTTCCCGCTCGACTGGGCGCCAACGACAACAACCTGAGGAAGCTCAAGGGATCCGCAGCTAGTGCTCGTGAAAACAATATCCTGAATGCGGTTCACGACAGGAATCAGGTCCTCCAAGCTTGCGGCACTAGAGCCACCCGCGGAACTCATCTTGCTTCGTGTTTTCTCCCTAGAGGGTTCTGACTTTTGTGGGGAGGAAGTGTAGGTTCTGGATGTGGGCGTGTGCGCGTGTTTGTGTGTGCGGGATTAGTGCTAGTGCCCTTGCCCTGACGAGATTCTCGGAGACGTGCGGTTCATGGGCGCCCAGTCGGGGCGGCCGTATTGCATCTAAAGCGTGCAATCGGAATGTAGGAAAAGGTCATAGCAACTACAGGAATAGCCATGTCTCCGGTTTGTAGGACGTTTAAAGTGGTAAAAGTGCATTAATGCTGGATTGCAGAGGCGAGGCGGAAACATGGCGCTAGGTCTACATATTTGCTAAAGCTAGGCAAAAAGAGACTCCCCTAAAAAAAAAGGAAGGAACAAGAATAACAACGGTAGCTAGCGGTTCAGCGAGCACAGAATTAGCGTTTCGCAGAGCGAAGAGACCTATTCGTACAGTCACATCATGTGATCCCCAAGTTCCAGCTTAATAGTGCACTTTCCCAAGAGGCCCTTGTAGTGCGAGAGGTGGAATGTCCTCGCCCCTGGACGAGGAGGTTGAAATTATCAACTCTATCTATGAGGGCTCGGTCGAGTACGAGCCGTCTACGTCGAATATGACGCTTCAGGTGCCTGAGTCGAGGGCAAGGGTACGATTGTGGTTTCCAGTGCAGTATCCAGACGAACCGCCGCGAGTTTCAACCGTGAGTGGCACTTCCGATGATGCTACCGCAGCCAGAGAATTGAATGACCTCATAAAGTACACTTTTACGCCAGGAGAAGTTTACCTTTTCACGTTCTTGGACGAAATGAAAGCGGTTCTCGACCCTCTAGAGCCAAGTGAACTTGAGGCGCCAGCAGACAGTACGCAGGAGACTCGCGCGTCTGAGCACGGCGAGAAATGGGTGGTTACTGACGAGATCCGTGACCGCAAGTCGACTTTTGTTGGGCGCGCAATTGCAGCCTCTTCAGAAGCAGAAGTCGCGGACCTGATAGCTGATCTGCTGTATGACAAAAAAGTATCAAAGGCGTCTCATAACATGTTCGCTTGGCGCATTAGGCTGGATGCAAAAGGTACGCAGTTCGCCCAGGACTTTGACGAGGACGGGGAGGGCGGTGCCGGCATGTGTATGCTACACATCCTGCAGATGACCCAAGCAGAAAACGTTGTAGTGTTAGTATCGCGATATTTTGGCGGCGTGCATATTGGTCCTGATCGGTTCAAACACATCAAGACCTGTACGCGAGACGCATTAGCCAAAGGTTCGTTCATTAATAAATAGCATGGAGAATTAGTTTAAACAGCGACGCGTTGCCACGGCCTACACGGTCATTGTCACTTCCCATTCTTCTTTTTCGTTCTCGCTCCTTCATGACCTACGCCTTTGTTTCGAGCGCGAGTCGGATCTCGACGTCTCTGCGTGCTCGCTGCTTAATCTTTTGCGGCTGGGCTGTTTCTGCTTTTCTGTCTTTTTACTCCGCTTTTCACCATCGTCGTAGTGTTTGACCATCTCTTCGGGATCCACTCGCTTCGGCTTGGCCCCGTATGTACGCCTCCCGCCAAGACTAGAGCTTTTGCCAAAGATATCGGCGTATCCAACCGGTGATGCCGCCGCCGCTTTTTGTCTCGTGGCCGCGCTCGGGTGCCTCGAAAACCCGGGCGCAGACCACCTGCCTGGGTCTTCAGCAGCGAAGAACCCGTGCTGCGGTCGAGCCTCGTCCAGGCCCGCTTGGCCTGCAGATCCTGATCCTTCATCTGAATCCTCGGTCTCAGCAGCTTCTTGCTTCATGAACTTCATCCCTAGGATTCCAGAGCTTAGCTTGCTGGTCTGCCGGCTTCTGGTGTCGGGACCCTTTGCTGAAGCCCCATTGGATTTAGCCGCGTTTGCCATGGTGCTAAACCAACAATATGTGTACGCGTTTCGTGTTTTCTCTTATCCGCCCGCGGCAGTGAAATATTAATATTATATAACGGAATTTCGCATCCAGCCCTCGCTTGTGCCAAGCGCTAAATGACCGGGGCTCCAAGCGCGGACGCATTGCGCAGCGATGCAAACTTGAAAGAGTTTACCGCAGAGCTGCGCCGATTTCCTGACGTGCGCTCGTTGTGGGGTCACGATGTGGGGTTGTGGCAAAACGTCGTACAGGTTTTAGAGAGTCGCGACGAAGGCGTGGCAGTTTCCGTTACGCTTCTACAATTTTTGAACAACCTCACGGCCAGTAATGGAATCGGCAGCGTTGCGCTGCCCACGGGATTCCTACAGGCATTTGCTCGCGCTGGTAAAGGGTCGGGGAATACCGAAAGAAGGCTTTACTGGCAGATTCTGGCCAACTTCACCGCCAGCTTCGATAAGAAGGGCTCATACGAACTAGACCAAGCCATTGACCAAGTATGTCCTGAGCTGCCTCTCACTGACGCTATTGCCAGCAACAACGAGGTGCTTGCGTATCCATGCTTGGTTTTCATGGCAACGGCTAACACGCTAATCACATCCATGTCAGCTAAGCTGAACCTCAATATCACCAGTGGGGCGCTAGGCACGCTTCTGGACGTTTTGCCGCTCTGGTTTGAGGGCGGTGAAGAGAAAGATCAATGCATCAAAGCCGCGAAAGACATCTTCGAGCTTTGTGTGGCCAGTGGCGCGTTTGCCAACTTGATGAAAGCCTTTGAGCATAACGATTCACGCGAACTCACTCTTTATTCGATGTTCGACGCAGTGATTACATCGTCTAGTTTTGCCCAGGTTACCACGCTGGGTAGATCTTGGTTTGTGCGCACCGATGCTGGACGCGCGGATATGGCAGCCATATGCTCTCGACTTGAGCAGTCTATCAACGCCGTCATGGAGTTAATACCAAATGCAAACAGAACAGCCGAGGAGTGCTTTGTTGCCGGTCAACGCACGCTAAAGCTGTTGGACATCGTCATATCGCTTCTGTCCTCAGTGAAGGCCGAAGAGCGAAACAATCAGCGATATCTCATACCTGCTCTCGTACAGCTCTTAATTGAGTCAAAAAAGCTTCCCTCTATATCCAAGTTGGGCAGTGCGAAGTCTTTTGATGATATTCCCGTCGACGATAGAAACTTCCCGCACCTGAAAACGTACTTGCTGATGGCATTAGCGGTATTCGTAGAGAATGACTTTGCCAGTCAGGAAGAGGTCCGCAAGTGCGGTGGCCTGGCTGCAGTTCTTGAGTGCTGTGTGATCGACGCAAATAATCCATTCATGAAAGAGCGCGCTATTGTGTGTTTACGCTACTTGCTCAAGGGAAACGAGGAGAATCAGAACTTCGTAGCATCACTTGAGGCACGCCAAGTAGCAGACCCGGACGCCTTAGCCCAGGCCGGCTATGAAGCCACCATAACGGATGGCAAGCTCTCTTTAAAGCCACGTACGACGTGAACGCGGGCCGGGCACGCGAAGAAGTGTTAACTTGTATTCATGCTTCGGATCGGTCAGTAATGAGAACCATAGCTCCTTCTAATTTATTCGAATTAGTTAATTATTGCCTCTGAAATGCTAAACGAGCCTCTTGGTCAAGCGCGTAGCGGCAAGCTAAGTACCTGCTGTTGCGCAGAAAACGCACTGTACACAACCCGCTAAAGGCTTGCACGATAAAGCCGAACACGTATGGGCAATGACCAAGAAGCTCGGTGCCGAACACAAACGCATGGTCTATAGACGGGAGCACGCTCCAGCTCGTTATAGCCCCCACCAAAAAGACCGTGAACAGCAAGAAATATGCTTGAACACCAAGGCATCTAACCGAGCAACTGATAAGAAACCACAGTAGCAAGACTCTACATGTACCAACGGATGCGGCTGCTACTTTCCACGAGGTTTCTGAATCCATTAGCTGCAACCCAAGATTCAACGAAGACATGAGGCCCGCCAAGACATACAGAGTGCTCAGCGTGATGTGCCTAGATAGAGCAAAAAGGAGCGGCACAATACTCGCCGTGAGAAGTGGTGAGACAATATTGAGAGCAAACGAGACGTTAGCGTCTCTTCCTGCCCTCACCTGTCCGGACACTAACATGAGGTCTAATGGCAAAGAGTGGGCAAGGCTGCTCAGTAGGCAAACAGCGAAGAGCTTGACAGGAATGTGCTCCCAAAATGCGGCTGGACTTGTCGCTTCTTGGCTGCGCGATTGACTCAATAACGGCACTAGCTCTCGTTCTGAAACAGCGTCCTTCGCAGCAGGACTAATATATTTTCTCGAGGCATTGAGCAAGCCTATGAACTGCGAGTACTGCGGCACAATATCTGAAAAGGGCATGAGAAGCAAGACAGTGACGAGTGTGCAACAGGGAATCCAGAGGTATGCTCTAAAGATGTCATCTGCAGTGCTCATAGGATCAATAGAAGACCCAAGCAGGGGCCATAGCAACGGCCCCAGCTGCATGCCTGAAACTATGGCTACGAGGCTGATCAGAATGCCGCTGTGTGATTTCACAGTGCCTGAAATGGCACTGATATTGTTGAGCAATGCAAACGGTGCTGCCGAAGCCATCAAAGAGAGCCCCAGCGCATACTTGTCGTGGCCCCAGCGGTCCTGGTTTGGTTCGGTTATGACGACAGACCCGGCCGCGAGCAGAAGCGCGCAGCAGATGCTAGAGAATAGGTACCCGACGTACTTCAGCGCAAAGAAGGCGGGGAACATTGCCAAGGCGTATCCCAGGCCAGCACTTGTAAACAGGTTTGCGTATGCAGCCCGGGACTCAGCGCATATAATGCCATCAGTTGGGCCCGATACCTGTCCCGCCAAATAAGACACCGTACATCGGTTTTCGTAGATGTGCCTCTGTTGCATGAATGACTGTAGACCCCCGAATCCGCCCACAGGAAGACCAATTAGAACGCATATGATGCCACTACAAAGGAGGCGAAAAGCGCCTACCTTGTGGTGGAGCATCACAACCCACTACCGCAGCGCAAAGATGGTGCCGTACTCGTAGCGACTGGAATCGGTGCGTCTCTAGTGCGGAGTGGACAATAACCTAACCTGAGGTCTCCCTATAAGCGCTCAACACTAGCCGTGTGTGCTCTGCGCTTCGAGTGCTCTCAGGAGTGCGGTAATGAAGACAGGATGGCGCCTGTTTTCGAGCTCGGCTTGCCTTCTGCTGAAGAGAAACAGGCTTCCGTCTCGCCCGAAGATCAACGACGAGGAAATAACTGAGGTGTTTCTCAAGGGCGGAGGCAAAGGCGGCCAAAAGATCAATAAAACTAATAGCAAGGTGCAATTAAAGCACCTTCCCACTGGAATCGTGGTAGAATCACAATTCTCAAGGTCCCGTGAGGATAATCGCAAGCGTGCACGCGAAATATTAGCTCTCAAGGTTGATGAGCTCAATAACGGTCAACAAAGCCGCGCGGCCATTGTAGCCGAGTATTATTCGCAGAAGGCGAAGAAAAAGAAGCAGCGCGCCCGCAAGCGCCAGCGAGAACGTGAGCAAGGCGCGTCAGACGAAGGCACAGAAACTGGGCCCTCAGAGGCTACGCCGCGTGGCGATGCATAAAAAACAGCGATAGGAAGCTCTGTATTATATCCATAACTAACGAACTTAATATTTTTTTTTTTTTTACGCGGGTTTTATGAACCTCTCTCTACAGGCATTATTAGGCTTGCATCTCAACGTCCTGTAACTCTAACGTCTGGTTCTCGCTCTGCTGGCGCTGGGCCTTCTGCATTTGCTGGGACATTTGGAATGCCAGAACCTCGCTTTTGTGAACGTTCTCCTGTGCAACGCTGAGGATCTTTTTAGACTCGAGCAAAAAGCGTTGCGCCGCGCGCAGAGGCACACTGAGATCCTGTCGCTCCGCCGCAATATATCGGCCATGGTATTCGAGAAGACTGCGAATCCACAGGAGCGTAAACTCAAGGTGCGGCGTGTTCTGCCCCTGACCGGCGAGGAAGGTCACAAACCGGCCTACGTAGACTCGTGGCAAGTTCTGCGCCAACAATGGAATGTCGCGGGTTGGAACGGCATGGAAGGCACGCTTCAGAAGCTGCTTGTCACCAAGCCGGAAAGCCATAATCAGAGCAGGCAAGAACTCTTGTTTCGCCAGCATCTCCACACAGGACTCGACGGTGACGTCCATATCGAGGTCGAACGGATCGAACTCAACCTGAGTATCAATAGAATACACGAGCAGTCCCTCCGTGGATGCGACACTGAAGCTGGAGCTAGTCGGCGAGAACTGAATACCACTCGATTTGATCATGGGCTGCACCTTCCTGTAAGACGCGTCACCTCGTTGAGCACCAGGCAGCATATCACTGTTCTGCTTCCACTTACGAGCAGCCAAGTCATCGACACGACCACCCTCAGCAATATAGTCGTCAAGCTCATCGTGGTCGATGAGTCCCAACGCACCACTTTCCGTCATGTTTCTTGAGCTCAGATAATCCAACGTACCTTCTATGGCCATGTTTTTCGAGATGACGAACCTTCGCAATAAGACACCGTTTGCAACATCATAAAGGCACACAAACCGCGAGTTCCCGCCGGCCAAAAGCATTGTGCCATCCAGACTGTAGCAGATCGTAGTAAAGTGTTTACCGCGAGCCGAGTTTTTGGCCGAGAACCTGTCAGACGTATGCCGTCCGCTGCCAATATCATTTTTACCATCAATCTCCATAACCTGCTGGCAGTCTTTGACTTCCCAAACACTGATAAATCCATCCATGGAGCTAGCAGCCAACGTCTTGCCATCAGGCCTGAACGTCACATCGAGCACTTCGCTCTGCATGACCATGGGCTCAGATAGCGCTGTGCGCCCGAAAAAGTTCCACAGTCGAGCTGTGTGATCCCAACTGCCACTGGCCAGCAGCGACCCATCGGGCGAGAAATCCAGGCTTACAACAGGACCCTCATGACCACTCAATCTATCCACTAATTGCGACGACTGCACATTCCAGACATGGATTTCAAAGTCATCCAAGCTTCCTGCGCAAACCAGGTCTCCACTGGGGTCTACTGCAAGAGACGTGAACTGGACGCGGCTGGGCGCTGTGAGTGTGCGGAAGTTTCGGTAGCGCAACAGATCCCAAGCCCGAACCGAGCCATCGAGCGAGGCACTAAAAAGCACGTTTCCTCTCTGCGAAAACTTGAGAGCGGTGACGGCAGCCATGTGCTGCGAAAAGGTCACAATGGCGAACCCAGACGTGGCATCCCAGACCTTGATTTTGCCATCGTCGGAGCCCGTAACCACTTTAGTTCCGTCCGGAGAGTATGCAATTGCGTTCAAAGAGTCATAATGGCTTTGCTGCTTAAGAACGTATGACTCGCTCTGCCACTCCCATACAAGGAGCTGGCCGAGCTCCGACGCACCAAACAGAAGCCACTCTCCCGTTTCGTTGATGGTGACAAAATCCACGCTGTTCTGAGAGATTGTTAATGTTTGGATCTGATTACACGCAGGCATTTCAAACAGTCCAAACACTCCTGACGTAAATCCGAGCACAAGCATGTTGGTCCTCGCATGAAACGCCGCGCAGGCGACCCTTCCGATGTTGCCGAGGTAATGCCGCTCGACAATAACCCACTTGTCCTCGTCATCGCTCCATTTCCACTCAAATTGCGCACCGTCGGCTGAAATCGTATAGATCGTTTCCTGGTCTTCGCTGAAGTACGCGCCTACCACTGCGTCACGATGCCCCGCGAGCGTGCTTGCCGCAACGGCATCCTCGGAATGAACAGAATAAATATGAGCCGTAGTATCTCTAGACGCAGTCAAGAAAAATCTCGAGTCCTTAGACCATTCAACGCTCGTCACGGCACCAAAGTGGCCTGTGTACACTCTATGCCTCACAAACGGCGCAAACTGCCGTTCGTCAGACGATGTGGGAGTCTGCCACATCTGAACATGGCGTCCTGCTGCCACGGCAATGTAATTGCCATCGGGGCTGAACGCGACAGCGCCAACCTTCTCCTTGAAATTCATATAGTGCATAACCGTACGCATGGGAAAGTTGACCAGGATGCCTCGCCCACTATCGTCAACACTCAACAGCAACGTACACTGCTTGTTAACGGCGATACGAGAAACATTTTGCCGGTGTTCATAGTTGAACGTGAAACTTTTGTTGTTTACCACATCGAAGCAGCTCACCCGGTTCCCGACAGGACTCAGCACTGACTTCCCATCAGGCGTGAAAAGGAGATTGCCTTGCGAGTATACCGTGCCAAAGATATTGGCAAGCTTGTAGTCGATGCTCATGGCAAGTTCGCAATTTCACTAACTTTCACGAAGCGGTTACGCAGCTGCCTAGGAAATTTCAAGATGACAAATATTTTTTTTGTCCTCAGGGTCGGGGTGTAAAGTTCACACACTGTGCGCTGCTCTGTCTGAGCAAGAGGAACGGCTCATGAACAACAGCAATAAGTGTGCTGTACGTTCCGTTTGTTCGAACATTCTTCTCAAAATGACAATTGGATTATAACTACTCTATAGATTAAAATTACTAGATACAAAAGAATGCCTATTTAAGAGAGTGGATCACACATCATCGGGTGCATCATAGATGGGAATCCGCCGTACATCGTCAGAGCAAAGGACCTTCGACTTCTTCTTTTCTTCATTAACCTCGAACCAGGCACCTGAAGTGTATGCATTAACGCCAGACTCCCGGAGCGACGCAAGCTGCTCTTCCGCCCAGCCATGAGGGTCTTCGGGGAACCACACAACTGGATTCTCCTCCTGCATTGCAGGATCATTGAATGCCTCTGCTTCAGCTGCCGTATTGATAGCCGGCGCTTGGTGCCAAAGGTTCGCAGTAAGGAGCTCACGCTTCAGGTTGTCTGGTGTATAGTACACATGAGGCTTGAACAAGCGCTGGAAGAATCCGCCCTTTGGAGTATCGTTCTCCGAACCCCTGTAGTTGGCCTCGGAATCCCCATTAACGAGAGGAAGCTCCGCATCGTGAGTCGAGTGCGTAGGGGCATCCCTCGTCATAGCCGAACCCTGGAATGGGTTCTTCTCGTTCGATGTGTAACTGTTCGTCGATGCCACACGGTTAGCCGGCCGCCCCAACGTCGTGGACGATTCCCTGGCGGACTCTTTGAGAGAGCCAAGCCCGGCAGTCGTTGAAGCCTCGGCGCTGCTGTCAAGAAGCGACCTCGGCAGCGCGAAAATCATAGGATCGAACGCGTCACCCAAGTGAACATGGAACCACACAGTGAAGAGGCCCATGACCACCTCGAGTACGAGCGGGCCCCAAGATTTGGCGAAAACGAACAGAACAATGAGCACTATCTCGGCCAGATAAATGCCGACGAACAAATGCTGAAGTGCGCGAGCATAGTAAATACCGCGACCGTTTGTCTTGCCCGATGTGAAGATTAGATTGTTCAGGTTCGCGTAGTACACGAACAGGAAGAGGGCGGCTGCAAACGGCATGATCAGCGGGGAGATGATGGAGTAGCAGAACATAATTACCGCCAAGTTCGAGTAGATCGGGAAAACAGTACCCCACTGCGTACCGCCGACATTATTGCGGCGCGACCAGATTTTGCGAGGCGTGTTGTCCAGCAAAAATCCAAGCGCATAAAAGAGAAGTAGACCCACGATCTGCAGGAGAGCACCGCTAGGGATGGTTAGCGCTTGCAAAAGCAAATAGCCCATGAAGAAGTTGCTAGCCCGGGGAAGGTTGTTCTGGAGCAAGCCCATGATCTTACTAGGGTCCTGCAGAATCTCGTTAAGGGCAGCAATAATAGAGCTCGACAACGACGTGACAAGGAAGACCTGCACAACCTGGAACGCGAAGTACACATTCTGAGTGTAGTACTCAACGTGGGTAGCCGTTGGCGCGCCAGCGATCTTGGCCATCTTGCGAATAACGATAGGGAGCAGCATCATGAGAACAGCAAGCATAATCTGGGGCAGCAGCGACGAAATGAGACCGAACAAAACGTTCGGCAGATTCTTCAGGAATCCCAGCCAAGGGAACAGCTGCATCAATGTCTTAATCTGCGAGATGAAACCAACGAATGCTACGGGAATGGCCCAGAGAATCACGAGAGCCGCGCAGAACGTGCTAGCGCCAAGCGACTTGATGAGTCGCTGCCACCATCTCAGCGAAAGATTGCTCCACACAACCTCATCGGGCCTCACACCAATTGTGCGCGGGGCCATCTGAAGCGGGCGGTGGAACGAAAGCATCTGCATGGCCACCTCGGCCTGATACTGCGAGTCGAACACGAGAAAAGCCGCCGCCCGCTTGTCGTTGTCGTTGTACTTCGCCCGCAATTCCTCGATCTCACGGTTGAGGTCTGGGTATTGCTCCTTCACGTAGGGAATCGTCTCTACCTTTTTACCGAAAAAGGGGAACTTACCGCCGAACAGTCCGAGCCGGTGCGTCGGGGGTTTCTTGATGTACACGTCCAGGTCTTCGCGGTCGTCGACAGACACTTTACCCTTCTTTTCAGCCTTCAAGCGCTTCTTCATTGCCTTCTTGAGCATCGAGTTCTCCGTGCCCTCAGCCTTCGAGGCCAGCTTCGCGCGCTTGCTCACCGTGTCCTGCAGCTTCTCGGCGTCACGGCTAAGAAAGACATGTTTGACACCGGTGAAAACACTACGCAGATATTCCTCGTCGAGGTACTGCTTTGGCACGTCATTAATGAGGACGGTGCGGTTCGAAAGCAGATACTTCTGAGACTCACTAGTCAAAACTGCTTGACGCGTCGCGACGTAGAAAAGAGACTCGCGGTAGATGAAGAACAGCGTTAGGCCAAAGAATATCCAGCTCAAGAACACATGAGCGTAGTACCGGTTCGAATCCTTGATGTTACCGTACGCGAGCAGATCAAAGCCGGAATAGTTGTGGCCGTTCGTCGCGTTGACCGGAAGGAGGATAGGCATCAGGATAATCATTCCGAGCACGGCAATGTAGAAAAGGAAGCGCAAGTAGCGCAGGAAGAAGTAGCCATCAAGGCCAGTGTCGCGGATGATGTCACGGTCGGGTCGCGACGCGAGATCAAGGAACCAGCGAAAATAGCCTTTCTCCAGGGGCCGAGGTCTGTCGTTTGGAGTGACGCCTCCGGCATAGACGCGTTTATCATAGAATTGCTGGTGCCGAGGCCTCAGCAGAATGAAGACGCCAATAAATACCAAGAAGATGGCACCATTTGCAATCAACGAGGTCACGACGGTCTGAACACTGCCGCTACTACTGTCGGCCGACGATGACATTGTGTGATCTTACTTGGTTTTCGCGTCGGAGCAAGTTCTGAAAGGATGCTCGACTTTTATGAATTCCCGATCGCGCGTCAAGCGTACAAACTTAGCGACCACTCTGCATCACATTGAGTTTAGGGTCGCATCCTTTGCAGGTACGGTCGCGTTATTCTAGGTTTCAAGGGCTAGGCCAAGAAATCTCGCATTGCGTCTTACATACTAACTTTCTAGCATATTGGCGACTATGAAGCCAACTCGGTGACGTCGAACCAGTCATTTTCGAGCGAGCGGCCGCGTTTTAGACGCGTAGCAAGGGAAAAAGCTATGTGAGTTTAAAAATCTCAGTCCTGTGTGCCGTGTCCCCGGAATATGCGCGTTTCACATGCTGAGCCACTGAGCAACCGCGGAATGTAGGGTGATTAAACGTCGCAGAGCTTAAACTCCGCATGAGCTGCAGGAGGCGTATGCCTGCTGGGCAAGGATCCGGCTAAAATGACATCACAAACGAGCCACCATGTCCCTTTCACAGCGCCAGCGTCACAGCCACATGGGTATTAGCCGTACATGCTTAGACACATAGCAGCGGCAGCAGAAGCAGCCAGCAGCAACAATCTAAATGACGCACCCGATATGCATACAGCGGCACCTCCTAAATGACCGGGGTTTGCTGTAGCTTATGACTTTGCTATTCAAGATAAATTATCTATAACTGCCAGCTACAAGGCATTGAGTCGCGAGCAGAAGCCAGGGTCTTTTCGATCGCGGCGCAAATTTTTTGGTGCGTCTAACTCACATGTCATCTCGTAGCCCTTGATCCCTAGTTTAAACTGATCCTTCACCCTACGGCACATTCAATTATAAATCAAGTGATGAATGTGGTCACGTGCATGATCATGAGAAAAACCGGTAGCCGGAGGAACTAGGAGCGTACTTCGGCAATAGGTGGCTTATGTCATAGGCGTAGCGGACCGGCTTTGCACATGACCACCTTATAACTGAGAAGCAACAGAAAACGGTTAGTAGTACAAGGGCTTTGTTAAGCAGTGGAGATTCTGGTGCCCAAGCGCCGTGTGGGGGAAGTGAGAAGGAAAGCGGCTGCCAATGCTGAGGACGCGAGCACGAGTCATAGCTCGGACTGGTGCTAATATATGGCTCAGCCGGCCGACGCAAAGGGTAAATATGGGTGCGCCATTACGCACTAGGTCTCTCCACTCGTCATCGGCGGGCTACAACGGCAAAATGATCGAGCCTATCCTGCCTCAGCAGCCTGACCAGGATGGTTTTGAGGAAATGATGGATGATCGTACGAATGCGCTACTGAAGACTTTGGGATTCGACATGGCTTCTTTACAAAAGGAGCGCACTGAGAAGGAAAAGGCGCAAGCCAATGCCGAAAATGGCACGCTTGCTGCTGAGAAAACGGTGCCCCTAGTTGCTGCAATCGATGTGAGCTCGCGGCCAGTGGTGGGAAGACCACAACAGCAATCGGGTCATCTTTTCGACACGCAAGAAGTGTACACAGAGCTTCGGTCTGCCGGACTAACCCCCGGCCAGGCGGAGGTTGTCATGCGCACAATGCTTGAGCTCATCGACGACTTAGTGCAAACAACGAAGAAGCGGTCGGTTCCCATTGCCGCTGGGGCGAATGAAGCATATCTCTTTGACGCCGCCTCGTCGGAGGTGAGAAATGAGATACAGAACTCGCGTCAAGTCCAGTCCACCGCGTACCGCTCGGGCCTAGCTCGGCTGCAGCGTGACGTCGAGATTCTTGAGCACGAAGCGACAGAAATCACGAGCCTCCTCAAATCAGACCTTGATATTGAGGTCCACGAGCGCAAGAACTCGGCGCGGGCCGAGGAGAATGTGATCCAGCTCAAAATCCAGGACCTGAACAACAAGATCGTCACGCGCTTGAACTCTGAGCTCAAGTCGGAGATCGAAAACTTGCGATGGCAGATCACGCGTCGCAGTCTGGCCGCCATTGCGGTCATTGCTGCCTCCATCATATGGATCACGCAAAAGAATACCAACACAAGGACAGCCAAGAACCAGGTTCGGCAGAGACAGACATCAGCGTTGAAGGAAAGCCCAACAGTGGCCGTGCCGATTCTAAGTCCTTCTGTGTCAGACGAGCCGGAGTACAGCAGCCACAGTGTTCTGCACATTGATGATCTCGCCAGCTTGGCGCCGCCGCCGGCCCCTGACAGTGCTTCGCGCACGGCGGAGGGCAATCCTAGCAGGAACAGAGACAGCGAATCTGAGAGTTCTGAGCTTCGTGGAAGCAGCATGGACTACAATGGCCGCGATGAAGAAAACGGTGGCACTTCCGGCCACGACGATGATCGTGATCAGGCCCCGCGCGACCATGATGATGATGATAATGCACAAAAGTAACGTACATAGCATAGATCCCGTAATGATGACATTCCCTCACGGGGAAAGGCAGACTTTCAGGCGCAGTCACTTAATATATATTTGCGCACTAACTCAGAGCTCGTTTAGTCGTTTCGAGGAAGCATCCAACCCAAAAAGTCGTCGCCCTCAGTGTTCATCCAGTCAAGGCCCTCCAACATGTGATCTATATTGGTATCTGGCGCCTCTTCCGGAACACTTGCCATCCTCGTACCAGAATTGTACGCGAGATAGTCCACAGAAGGTGGTTGCCGCCCGTCCTGGCTCGCCATGTATGTGGTGGCGCCAGCCGGTAGGGGCTCAACACTAGCTTCTACTGTGGTTCCGTCAGTCAGCGCGGGTGCCACACCCACACTATTTGGCACGCGCTGCACACCTCCATTCTGCATGGGCAGCAGGTTGGCCTGCTCTGGCGCCTGCGGAACGCGAGGCTCGGGGCCGTCAGCAGGTACTAGCGTGGTCAATGTTGTTCCGTTAGGTGAGACGACGGTGCTTGAGAAATACGAGTCCGAGCTGATCTTGTTAAACAAGGGTAACGGGTGCATGCCGCGGACTCTCGCGTTTTCATGGCCCTGAATCATGCTATGCATTCCTCCATTCAAGGGGCTCAAAGAGTTTTGAGTACCTTTGTCGTCCGGTGTTTGGGAATTCTCTCGGCTGCGCGTCGTGTCGGAAACATTTGACGCGTAAGCAGTGGTGCTAGAGTCGGCGTCGTCGATGTTGTTTGCCTTCATCGTGTTCCGGCGTCTCGCTTCGTGGATAATATGTACCAGCTCGTAGAACAGCGAAAATGTCAAGTGAGAGCGCATATGCTTCATGATCCTTCGCGAACTCAGCATCTCTGGCCTGGTAATCACAACGTGGTTCAGACTCTCCAGGATCTTGGCAATACGGGATATATCGTTTGTCACATTCGGCTCAAGCCAGCTTGGCGAAATGTTCCTGTATAGTCGATGGATCGTGACTACAGACTCGCGGGCACTTGACACGTATCCCTCAGGCAGCTGCGGTAGCAGTTGAAGACGGAATAAAAGCAGAGCGCTGAACGAGCTAGCCTGTCGTATAAGTGCAGGAAACTCCATAATGCGACGGTCGCCTACGAGTTGGCGTACAAGCGTGACGATTCGCGTACAAGTTTGGTGAGCATCGGCAATGAATTCAGTTTGCTGGGTCATTGGTGTCTCGGGCAAAAAGGCGAAACTGTCCAACGTACACCGTAAGTAAAGATAGCCGATATGCACCACGATATCATTGAAGTCGGGTTCCGGGTGGAACAAGGCCTCTAAATCTGATCGCAGGATCAATAATAGCGGACACCTAGAATTCGGATCCGCTAAGCCATCCTCGGATTTGAGGTTGCTTCCCATGATTGCCATCATCTTCGAATAGAACACGGTGAGTTTTACCATTGCAACGGTACGCCGCGGAAGCTGATGCGCTAACTCGTTACGCATGACATGGTCAATGATATAGTCCACAGGCATGCTGGCTGGAAGACCTGAAGAAGCCGATATGAGTTGCTGGTTAATGAAAAGCTGTACCCATGTCCTTGAGCGCCACTTGACAGCATTCGGCATCAGCTGCTGATTCCGCGAGAACTCATAGATGAACTTTCCGCGGTGCATGCCGAGCTGCAGTGCCAGACTATGGGCTAACGACAAGTAGCGAGGGCTTACATCCTCGAGCATCTTCTCAGAGGGTAGAGGCCAGGTAGACAAAACAAGGAGTGCCTGAACGACGCTACTCGATCGCGTGGTTTCAAGCAAGCACTTTCCAGCGACGAGGCGCTTGAGTGGGCCCACGCACGATAGGTAGAGCTTCGAAGTTGGCTCAGAGAGAGCTGCCGTTGTCATCACCGCCCAAAAAAGGAGCTCACTTCGCGCATAAAGCTCCCCAGCGCTGCTGCTCTCGAAAATAGGAATGTGAGGCCAGTAATTTTCCATGAAGGTGTCGTGCAGCTTAGACGCTTTTGTTGAGTCGATCGTGAGTGTCTCCAAGGTGAAAGGGCCCTGTGCTGGCGGCAGGCGGCCGCCAGCGGCCATCCTTTCTGCAACATTCGCTTTGATTTGCTGAACCTCTGCTTCATGGTCGTCGTCCGCCTGCTCTTGAGCCCTGTCCTGGCTTGCGACGGGAAGCTCATGCTTGAACTTCTTGTGCGGCGGCTCGTCGTCCACCGGGAGGGGCGACGTGGATGCGCGATTCGGGTTTTTGTTCAAATGATCCAATTGCTCCTGCATTTTGGCGAGGTGCTCCCGTAAGAGCTCAACTTGGCCACCTTTACGTGGCTTGAAATGTTGGTCAACACTGCACTGAAGATCGAACTTCACGCACCGCGAGCACGGCTTCGGATACGTCGTTGACGCGTCGCAACGCACCTTATGTTGACGGCAGTGCGTACAGGCCTTGATCTGCCGCTGCATGTCAAAAGAGCAATGGGGTGTTTCCCCCGACGAGAAAGCTTAGCTAGGCTGTGATGGCTTCAGGTGCCGTCTTTCACGGTCGTGCGAAAAGGTGACCCTGCCACGGCTTTGGTGATGGTGTGAATCGGGGCTTGTACTCGCTGTAATCGAGACAGCGCCGGCACACGATGTCGTTATCGATGCGAGGGGTCTTTTGAGACTGCAAGTTCCCTGTTCGTCGCCCGAGAATACGCGCAATCACCGTCGCGTGGTCTGAACCTTTGTCGCGTACGTAAAAAGGTGTGGGGTAGAGACTGATCGAACTGGCGCGTAAAACCCTTCCCCCCAATTGACCCACGGTTATAACAATAACAAGTAACTACAAAACAGGCAGTATCACGGGTCTACCAGCGAAACCAGCTGCCGCAGACAGCTCTTAGTGGGGCTGGCTGCACCGGAAACGTAAACAAGACACCGTTCAGCATCCTGCCGACCTGGGACTAAACATAGGCAACTATGAGCGTGCCAAAATTCGACGAGAGTACGCGAGCCGATAAACTCTCCTCGGAGGTGTTCAAATGGTTGTGTGAGGCTTCGATGTACGTCAGATCTACGCCAAATAGTGCGGCGGAAGTGTACGACGTGCTGAAACTTGTACTTCGGCTGCTGGCAGTGCGGAACCCAGAGTCACAGTCGCATGCCATGCGAAGAGCCTTAGGATCTCTTATTGAGGCGATTTATGAGCAGCCCGGAAGCGAGAATGTACTGCTGGATCTATTGGGCCTGCTTATTCGCGTCGTCGATGCCAAGCAATCGTTCCGCTACAACCCGATGAAGCACCTTGCAATTGCAGGCCTTGGTTATCTTTCGCAGTACACGCGAGTTCACATGCGGCAAATGACGGCCAACGTGTTCGTCATCTGCACCGATTCGTTCAAGGTCATCCCCTCTGACCCCGCGGTAGCAAGATACCGCAACACGCTCTTATGGACGTTGAGCCAGTCGGCCGCGTCAAGTGTTGACGAGGCCACCGCCAAAACGGCAACAAAGCTTGCGCGCTCTTTCATTGAGAATGCAGATGACTCTGAGGTCGATGCTGAGGGAACGTGCCGCGCATTTGATTTGCTTTCTGCTGTGCTGAAAATCCCTGCCGGTCGGTTTCTTGGCAAGAAAAGGGACTCCCTCTATACTCTCTTCAGCAAATACGGCACGGGTTCTCCGTACTCCAAAGTGCGTGACGCTGCGGCCCGCAGCTACGGCACGGCTATTTTGAACCACTCCTCGGTCGGCTTCCGCAGCGAGCTGGAATCCGTCGTGGCGCTCAGCATCAAAAACTCTGTTGCCCGAGATACGAGCGAGCACACTTATTTGGCTCGCGCACACGGTTTTGTCGCAGTGCTGGTCTTTCTGCTCGAACAGCAACCTGGCGGCCAGACACTACTCGGCGAATTTAATGATTGGATGGCTGCATTACTTTTGCAACTGGATACAAAACTGGCACACAAGCTTGTGGTGGACATACTGCTTACTCGCAAACTCGTAAGTGAGCGTGCCCGCCTTGACGCTCTCGGCGTGCTGCTAAGGCTGCTGGGAAGCGCTGCTCAGGCACCCACTGTGCCCAAACAAAAGCTGAAGACAAAACATCTCATAAATCAGCGGCCGCAGATCGCATCGACGTTGTCATGTCTCAGTGGCGTTGTCTCGTTGCTTGGCGGAGCTGTGCTTCCCGTGGCAGATCCAGTGCACCAAGCCTCACTGGGTCTCGTTCTGAATAACATGGGCGCAAACATCTCCGGTCCAGCCGCCCTTGCAGAGATAGTTAACTGTTTGGTGGTAGTAGTCCGCAATGCGCCTTCACTGCTGATCCCCACCATTCAACTATGCTTGAAACAGCTTGAGGCAGAGGGTGCCCCGGCACGGCAAAGACATGCTCTGGCTTATGTTCTCAGCACTTTAGTAGCTGAAAGTCGCCACTTCCCCCTCTATGGTGCTGTAGAACTCAACGCTCAGGTACTGTTAGTGGGAGCTGACCTCGTCAAGCGTCGCGAGGATTTTGCCAGCTATTCGATAGCCTGGACCCTGTTCTCTGGTATAATGGCCCTGGGACCTAGTGTTGTTCGACCGCATATGCCTCAGTTTCTTCTCATGTGGGAGTCACATTTGTCCCCTGAGGCTTGCCAATGGCAACCATTCATAGAGCGCGCGTTAACTGCCCTGGCTGCGTTCATGACCCACAATCGTTCTCTACTCACTACAGATGTCGCGAAGCGCATTGGAAAGATCTTGCATGGCGTCTGGTCGGCGTCAGAGACACGGCCACCCGACCAGCCAATGCGTCGTCGTCTACTGCAGTGTTATGAGCTGCTTCTGCAGGTTGAACGGTCGGACATATATCCGTCAAGTCTATTGATGAAGTATGTGGCGTATATTTCGAGCCCTTCAGCGTACTCAAAAGATGCGGGTGTCGACATTCCGTCGGCAATGTCGCCAGCTACGTCCCGGTCGGGCACGCCTAGCGCGGTAGGTACACACTCCAATTCCGGCGGAAGCTCGTCTGGGTCTTTGAACTATCAAATGGTTTATGAACCAGAGGCAGCCATAGAGTTTGGTTTGGCGGGCACGGGCCATCGCAGTGGTACCATTACCCACGACCTTGACTTTTTCTTGCTCCGAACCGAGCGCGACCAGCCGTTGCCCCTGGACATGTTCACTACAATAATTGATTCAGCGATTGTTGTGTCGTCCAAGTTGCTTCCGCTGCAACCGCAGCGCATTCAGGAGAGCGTTCTGGATGCTATACTTTCTAACACTGAGAACGCAGCTGGTCTAAAGTCACTCCGCAGGTTTGCCGTGACCTACAACGTAGCAAAGCTTCTGAACCAGACGCTCTCTGGCCCGATCACCGCCGAAGAGCGAGAACTCAAAGTTATAGTGGCAATCATCAAGCAACTTCTCGTTAACGATGATCCTCAAGTACGTGGATTGGCTGCAGAAAGTGCGGGAAGCCTAGCCAAGAATGTCGGATCCTCTTCAGCCCTTCTGTTCACCTCGTTTGTCAAAGAAATCATTGACTCGGTAGTCAGGAACAATAGCAATGCGTCGGCTCGTAGCGGCAACATTTTGGCACTTGGATTTGTTGCTGGCGAACGACCACAGTCGTCGCTTCTAGAGGCAGTGTACAAAGTGTTGATGCCCCTAGCAGCTGATCCCAACGTTGAAGTCCATCTGGCTGTGCTTCAGAGTCTGCGGCGCACACTAACAACCAGCGACTTGGTGGACCAGCGCTTTGTCAAGCTCGTTTTGAAGACACTGAGCCCAATCTTTCTGCTTGAAAGTCATAGCAACAGTCTGGCATTCGAGGTTGAGGTAGCATTGACCCTGACTGTTCTGGTGTCAGGTCTGGGACCGGATCTCTCAAGCCCCGCGCAAGAGACGAACTTACGTACCCTGGTGCGATTATCAGACCAAATCAGACACTCACCTCATCCTGAAGTGAGGGCCATTGCTTGGAAAAGCTTTATCGAGCTGTACTACTACGCACGGCAGGGAGTCAACTGGGTCCTGATAATCCGCAAGTGGCGCGATATTGCTGTTGACCAGGACGCTGCTATAGTCGAGGTCAATGCCATGATAAATGGCCTGCTCATGTTGATGCGACTCTCTGCTAGATCGATTCTTGCAATCGCGGGAAATGGTCTGGAGGAGGCGCTATGGCTATTGCTTGATTGGCAACCGCAGAACGAATCGCTGCGGTTGCTGTTTGCCACCTGGATGGAGCAGACTAGTCGCGACGCGCAAGAAACTGCGAGTTGGATTAGGCGGCTGCAAGCTGTGGTTATGAAGCCACGATATTTCTTCACGGATCGATTAGAAGCCGCATTGAAGCCGAACGATGCCATGGCGAAAACGTCTCAGGAGGAGAGTACTGATGCAGTCACCGGTCCTGGTGCTGTGGCTGCGGATGAGGACGTTTCGCTTGGTGCTCAGGTTGACGAAGCAAGCACGGAACAGTTCGTCTGGGAAGCGCGTGTGTTCGCGCTCGAGCTTCTTCTTTCGCTACTGCGGATCGATTTGATTGCGAAAGAGCCTGAGGAACGATCACACTCCAGCACTACGCGTTCGGTCGGGGACATTGTTAAAATCTCGTTCTCCGCCGCTACGTCACAGGTTGTGCCTATGCAGTATGCTGGCTTGGCACTCCTGAATGAGCTGATATATCTGCTGGGTGACCAAAGTGATCCTGATTTCCCTCAGATTTCGCTCCTGGAGCAGTTCCAGGTACAGATAATTAGTGCACTGTCTCCTGCATTTGGGAAAGAAAGCTCTCCTGCTCTAGCGTTGGCAGCTTTACAGACATGTGGTACTTTCCTGAGCTCTAGCGTCGTCAAGACGAAGGAAAAGCTCATGCGGCCGATCAAAACGCTCTCCAACGCTTTGAACTCTATCAATTCGGAGGATGGGTTCAGGCTTGGAGCTCTTGATCTGAGCCCAGATGCAGCCTCTGTGTTGAAGATCGCTGTGTTGCGCGTTTGGGCTCAAATTGAAATCGAAGCAGTCACGAAACCGCATTTGAAAGAACTTGTGCAGCCTCTTAACTCTGTACTCGTGCCGCTGTGGACTGACACCTTGCGCGACTATGGCGCTTACACGCTAGCGGGTGAGGACGAGTGGAGTTTAACATCCCTTGCCTTGTCGGTCGACCAAATGAAGACAAACCAACTTCGTCTGCTTTTGATGCCAGTCTACAAGTCCTCACGTCTGGACATTATCAGTGCGTTGGCAACGTTGCTGTCGTCGGACAGCGTAGGCGACAATCTGTCCCTGGCTGAAGCAGACTTCAATATGATGTTGTGCGGGCTTTGCCTTGAGGCACTTATGGAGTCTCTTCATGTCTCCTCAAAATCATCCTCTCGTTTGCGTGGTGGCCATCTCGCCTCGGTAGCCAATATGGCTGCAATGCCTTCGAATTTGCATGCATATGATACCCAAAGGCAGTTCTCGAGCCGTGATCGAGGACTGGGTGATCGGCTAGCCATTCTGCAAACGCTAGAAAAAATACTTGTTCCGTCCCTCAGCGCGACCGTTCTGCACGGCTCGGACGGTATATTTGAGGAGACAATCGCTGTCCTATATCGCGCGATGTTGATAGGGACAGCTGAAGAGCAGACGTCTGTTATCAGCATTGCGAGAAATTTGGCGACGGGACAGATTGAGACGGACGAGAGTGTTGACTATCTTATCGACATATTGAAGGTGGCCATGCTACCGCTTCGTCACCTGTTTCCACAGCTATTTGAACCACACTCTGCGCAGCGCAATGCGAATAAGCTTGTTGATGACCAACTCGAGCTGCTGAGGCACACAATTGACGCACTCATTGACATCGCCCAAGTATTCCGCGAGATCATTCAGACTGATCTGTGGATATGTCTGTTGAAGATTTTTGAAGAAGTGAACCACTTTGAGCCGGCAGTCGCGGCCCCGAGCTTTAAGAGGTTATTGGAAATCTTGGCCGTACAGGTCGAGCACCGCGGCATTGCGTTCATTGTAGATGCATTGACATTCTCTCTAAAAAGAGCGGTTGATGTTGAGTCGACAGCAGAGTCGCTTTTGATAAGCACGGCCATTGTCTGCACGAACTACAAGAGCCTTGCCAGCCCTGCGGCATTACAGGAGATTCTCAGGTTCGGCACGCGAGCTGCGAGCTCCATCCGGGCCTTGCTTGACGCAGACGAAGCCGATGACTCGCTGGAGAAAGAGGCGGCCATAGCTGTGCGTTGCATCAACGCTGTCCTGAATGTGTGCTCGACTTCAGCTGCAGGGCAGTCATTTGCGTACGCTAGCTTACCGGCTCTCGTTGTGCTAACCACCTCGGCCAGGAAAGTTGGCTCTGCATTGCCAAAGGGAGCGTGCGACGCTCTTACGACCTACGCGATGGCGTGTGGCACGGCTGAGACGTTCGCTTTCGTGATTCCAACTTTGATTCACCTTGAGGCAGACGATGACTGGCTAAAGGCTACCCAACGCACGGCTTATGTGCGTCAAAAGCTGCTGCAACTCGTAGCAACTCATCCTGCTGCGTTCAAACAGACAGTACTTAGCATGGAGGGTGATCGCGCCGTTCTACAGCAGCTTCTAGTGCAGCCTTCTTCAGACGATGCTACTTCATCGGGTGATGAAGAGGAAGAAGACGGAGGCGAAATCACTTTGAAGTCATTCGTCTGAACCATCCGTGTCAGTCAGTTTGCATGTAATGTAGACGTATGTGCGGGCATATAAAAAAAGTAAGCATAATTAGATTCGTCAGGTCTTAATGTGTACTGCTATTTAGAGCCTAATTTCGGCCCATTCGCTGGCACTTGGCCATATGAAGACGACGTATCTCTTCAATTCTGTCGGACTTCAGTTCGCTAGTTACCTTGCCTTACCTTCCTGACCTTGCCCAACAAACACGTCTCGCCAGAATTAGTTATTCTTTTTGTTTGTTTCAAACATGTGGTTCGGTGGTTCCGGTAAAAAAGACTCGCAGACCGTAACTGCTGCACCTCAGGGTTCGCCGGTTGCTCCCAGAACGCCGCCTGTGGGCGCGGCAAATCCGGCCCTATCTGGCGTGAATCCCACTGGGTATTTTGGTCGCTATGGGTATCCCATTCCCATTCATGATATTGAGACGCGCCAAGAGTTTGTGAGTTGCTACAATAGGGCTATGCGCAATCCGAGTTGGGTTATTGAACACCTTACTGCGCAGACGCGCAATATCAGTGATGGCGATCGCTCCAACTCGCATTTCATGGAAGACACGCAGATTCCAGTGCCCTTTCGCGCACGTCTTGCGGACTATTTCCGTAGCGGGTATGACCGAGGCCACCAGGCACCAGCAGCAGACGCAAAGTTCTCGCAGCAGGCCATGGATGAAACGTTTTACCTCACAAACATGGCCCCGCAAGTGGGAGAGGGCTTCAACCGCGACTATTGGGCGCACTTCGAGCGCTTCGCTCGCAATTTGACGAACAAGTATAACTCTGTGCGTGTTGTTACGGGCCCTCTCTACCTGCCTCGCAAGGACCCCTCTACAAACAAGTGGATTGTTAAATACGAGGTGATTGGGAACCCGCCTAGCATTGCTGTCCCTACGCATTTCTTCAAGATATTGATTGGAGAAAATCCAATTAGCCCCAGCCTACCCCGGGACGGCGTCGCCGTGGGGGCGTTTGTACTGCCTAACGAGCCCATCAACAACTCAGTGCCTCTTGAGTCCTTTAAGGTTCCTGTAGACGCCATTGAGCGTTCCGTTGGGGTCGAGTTCATGCCGAAGCTACCGGCAAGCCAGCGGCGTGAGCTCTGTCGCGAAATTACGTGTGCAATCGAGATCCGTGAGTTCAATGACGCTGTCAAGGCGCTCCCGGCCCCTAAGAGGTAGAAACCTCTTCTCTGAAACCTCATCTCATGCACTGCCCCGCATAACAACAAAGAAACTTATATATTCGTATCAATGCTTATCTCTGTCGCTAAACATTCCTCTCTTCGTTGGGTACTCGTGTCAAGCTTGATGTGAATGCTAATCACCCACCACATGCCTAAGCCACACACTGGGCGAGCTGTGGTCAGTGGTATTTAGTCCAGCGAGAGAGCGAATTAGTACATTAGATCAAATTAATTAAGAAACGAATGGATAGATGAGGACAGAGGCTGCGACAATGCAATCTAGTTATCGAGGTCGACAGCCTCCTTCTCTCGGGGATCATCGATGCCCTCCTCATAAATACCAAACTGACACTCGCTTTCTGGCAGACAGGGCGAGTCGCAGATTTTGCAGATGCGCTGCTCGGCACGACCCTTGCGGAACTGTAGTCGTGTGGTAGACGAGTGCGCCATGATGTTTCCACCAATCGGCTTCTTCGGGTCTGGCGCGAAGCTCATGCCGTCGACCTGCGCGACGACCTGATTTGTGTACACGACAGCAACACCAAATTCGTCGGCGAGGTTCCGAAGCTTGCGCAGCAGCGTGGCCAAGTGCGTCTGGCGTGCACTCAGCTCGCCACGCCCGCTGTAGTCGGTGCGGAGCTGGGCCATGATTGAGTCCACAATGATAATGGCAAACCGCGTTTGGGACATCATCTGCGGAGCCATGTCGATAAGCTTCAGAAGGTGGTCGCTGTTGTACGAGTGAGCGTACGCAATCTGCTTCATCGCGTCCTCTGGGTCCAGCCCGTAGCGCAGAGCAATTGAGCGAATGCGGTCAGCCCTGAAAGTGGCTTCCGTGTCGATGTATAGGCAGCGACCCTCGCCGCCGCCCATGTCCATCGGCAGCTGGCAGGTCACGGCCAATTGGTGGCAAAGCTGTGACTTGCCCGTGCGAAACTCGCCGTAGATCTCTGTGAGCGAGCCCGTCTCAATGCCGCCATGCAGGATGGCGTCCAATGACTTCGATCCCGTCGTGATGGTGAGCAGCTGCTCTTGACGCGTGAACGTCTCCGCGGCCGTCGTGAAGCCCATGGGCACGAGAGCATACGCCGCCTCCTGTAGCTTCAGAGCCTTCGCCTCAGAGATGCCCTTTACAGACGTGATGCTCCGCTGCGTTGCGAAGGCCACGGATGCCACTGTGTGGAAGTTCGCCTCCTTCAGCTTGCGGATGTCGCCAGCGCTCACGCCGTTGCCCTCCAACTCGTCGACAAGCGCCTGGCGCGGGAAGACGCCGGCCTCCTCCTCAGCGATGTGCTCGAAACTCTCGGGCGACTGCAAAGCCATCTACGCGTCGTCTGTTTACAATTCCTTGTGGGTGGCAAACGGAACCCGGTTAGTGAGCAAAGGTGTTGGTGTTTGGAGATGCAATTTCGTGATCGCGAGGTATTTACGGGGGCAAGGGTGCGGCCTCATAGTTTCGCGCCGGTGCGGCTCCCGGACGCGTATTGTTCCACCATACTGCTAGTAGCGGGCGCTAAGACTCTGCGCAGCCCTCGGCGAGTTGGCTCTTAATCAAACGCGTCGTTACCAGTTCGGGACGCCCATTTAACAAACCCTAGGTCGCCCTTAATTAGGGGATCTGCATCTGCGACTCTAGTTTACACACCACACCCGCGCCAGTGCAAAAAGCGATTCCATGTCTTTCGACCAGCCCCGCGTGTTCACGACAAGCGTGGGTCTACCTGGCCGCGAGGACCAGGAGGGCTCTGAGGGAGCCCCCTTCTCAGAGGTAGAGAACCGCTTCCGCAGCTTCATTCTCGGCTTCTACACGGGGAACACCTACATCTACCGTGAACAGCTGCGCGAGAACGTACTGGTGCGCAAGTATGCGCTTGACGTCGACGTCGCGCATGTCATTGCCTACGACGAGGAGCTGGGAAACCGGATTGCCGAGGAGCCGGCAGAGATGTTGCCACTCTTCGAACGCGCCGCCCTGAATGTCGCGAAGCGAATCGTCTTTGCCTTTAATGACGAGGCGCAGGGCTCGGGCGGCGCAACTGAGGAGGGCACAAGAGTCGCCGCCGCCGGTGCGTCCACTGCTCAGGCGGACGCAGTTGGTGGCGATAATATGCCACGGATCATCCCCGCGGGGATCCAAATTGTTCTCAGCTCGTCGCGAAACACGACCTCGATCAGGCAGCTCAATGCTAGCTATATCACAAAGCTCGTTCGCATTCCAGGAATCGTCATCAGCGCGTCGCCGCTGTCCTCAAAGGCCACAAGCCTGCAGATTATGTGCCGCAACTGCCGGCATATGATGCGCATCGAGGTGAGCAGCGGGTTTGGTGGCATGCAGATTCCCACGAAGTGTCAGTCGCAGACAGTGACGGGCCGAGCAAACGAGTGTCCGCCGAATCCGTACGTTGTCGTGCACGACAAGTCGCGGTTTGTCGACCAGCAGGTGCTGAAACTGCAGGAGAGCCCCGAGGATGTTCCCGTTGGCGAGCTGCCGCGCAACATCTTGCTTACCCTGGACCGCACTCTGACGAACCAGGCGATTCCGGGCATGCGTGCAACTGTGCTGGGCATCTACTCCATTTACCAGAACCGCGTGAAAGCGCCCGGAGCAGTGGCTATCCGCAACCCGTATATTCGAGTGGTCGGTATGTCCCTGAGCACGGGCCAGCAGACGCGGGACAATGCACGGTTCACCGAGGAGGAGGAAGAGGAGTTCCTGAAGATGTCCCGCACCCCAAATCTGCTCGACGTGTTTGCCAACAGCATTGCGCCCAGTATCTACGGGCACGAGGATATCAAGAAAGCCGTTGCTTGCTTGCTAATGGGCGGCTCTAGGAGGCTCCTACCGGACAACATCCGCCTTAGGGGAGACATTAACGTGCTTCTTTTGGGTGACCCCGGCACTGCCAAGTCGCAGATCTTGAAGTTCGTGGAGAAGGTTGCCCCCATTGCTATTTATACGTCCGGAAAGGGCTCGTCTGCGGCGGGTCTTACTGCGTCAGTGCAGCGTGATCCTACGACGCGCGATTTCTACTTGGAAGGCGGCGCCATGGTGCTAGCTGACGGTGGCGTTGTATGCATTGACGAGTTCGACAAGATGCGCGAAGAGGATCGTGTTGCTATCCATGAGGCGATGGAGCAACAGACGATTTCGATTGCCAAGGCCGGAATCACGACCGTGCTGAACTCGAGGACAAGCGTGCTTGCTGCAGCAAACCCGCTGTTTGGCCGCTATGATGATCTAAAGAGTCCCGGAGAAAACATCGACTTCCAAACCACCATTTTGTCTCGATTTGACATGATCTTCATCATTAAGGACGACCACAATCGCGAGCGCGACCGCAGCATCGCGCGTCATGTCCTCAATACCCAGCTGCATGGCGGCCAGCCTGGCCATAATATGCAAATTGACGAGGAGGGCGAAATCCCCCTCTCCAAGATGCAGCGCTACATTGAGTACTGCCGGGCTAAGTGCGCGCCGCGGCTGTCTCCAGCAGCCGCCGAGCTACTAGTGTCCCACTTCGTCTCAATTCGTAAGGCTAATCACGAACAGGAGCTGCACACGAACGTGCGCTCGTCGGTGCCAGTGACGGTGCGCCAGCTCGAGGCAATGGTCCGCATTGCCGAGAGCATTGCCAAGCTGCACCTGCAGCCTGTTGCTAACGAGGAGCATGTGCGCGAGGCGATTCGCCTCTTTGATGCGTCTACAGTGAACGCGATTGGTCAGGACGTGCACAGCCGCGAGGTATCTGACGAGGTGGCCAAGGTAGAGGAAAAGCTGAAGCAGCGCCTTCCCGTGGGCTGGCACACGCCGTACAATACGCTGGTGCGTGAGTTTGTGAACGGCAGGTATGAGTTCAGCAAGTTCGCGCTGGACATGGCTCTGCACGTAATGGAGCGACGTGACACCCTTCAGTTCCGGCAACAACGACAGATCGTGTTCCGCGCATCGCCCTGATTCTTATATATGAGCCTCGTTATCTATTTAATGTTATTCTAATACGATTTTTTTAGTGTATGCAAACGTAGCGAAACGTTGCACGCGAGGAAATTGGCGGCGCCGGCTAAGTGTAGTTCGAAGCCTGCGCGTTAGCTCAAGCTTCATCTCCGCGAGAGCTGTTTATGTCAGGGTTGACCACGGGCAGCTGGATCATGTGCTCGAGGCGATGTGTCATCATCACCATCGGAGCGGCCGCCGTGAATATATCACCATAGCCAACGCCAGGGGACGCACGACAAGCAATGGAGTGGCAGAATAAGCGGAAGCCTACAGACCGGACCCTGGAGCCCAAGGTCTTCGACAAGGTACCCGATGCTGAGCTGTTTCAGCGGATGCAGGACGTCGAATCGAACCTGGATGCGCTCGTGCAGCGAAAGCGGCTGGATCTACAAGATATGATCGGCCGCAGCATGCGCAAGAACGAAACGCTGCGCATTTTTGTGTCCAGTAGTGTATTTAACCAGGAGTGGCAAAGAGGGACGCCGCTGCACTTCGAAGGTGGCAAGCCGCACTGGGCTCTGCGCGTCGAGGGCCGCTTGGTCAATGACGACCCGGCCAAGAGTCGCGCATTCAGTTCCATAATCACATCGGTCATTGTTGAGCTGAAGAAGGCATCCAAGGACTCTGGCGACAAGGAAAACCAGATGGAAGGCGTGGAAACAGCCGGCGAAGCTGGCGTGGCCGGCGACGTGAAGCCGGACCCGGCGCAGTCGACTAGTGAGCCAAGCACTGGCGGGATGTCGGGAGCGCAGATGCCTGGAGCGAGTGAAGGCTCGGTGGGCGCAAACCCGCCCGCGTCGGAGCAGCAAAGGGACGATAATAATGACAGCGGGGAGGAAATCGTGGAGTGGCATGAGGCGTGCTTGCCGCCGGAGCAGCGCGTGGACTTTGACGGGCTGGATGTCAAACGCACGGGTGACGAGCCTGTGCACGCGCGCATCCAGATCCAGCTCAAGGAGTACCCCGACAAGTTCAAGCTGTCACCGCAGCTCGCGAATATCCTTGGCGTGACGGAAGAGTCGAAGCCGGGCGCAGTTGTGTCGTTGTGGCAATACATCCGGTACCACAAGCTGCAAGACGTGGACGAGAAGCGTATGATCAAGTGCAACGGCCCCTTATTCAACCTCTTCAAGCGCGAGAAGATCCCGTTTCCGCAGCTTGTGCAGCTGCTCACGCCGCATTTGTCTCCGCGCGAGCCGATCACGATTGACTACACCGTGAACCCGGGCGAGGATGTCGGCAACCGCGACATCGCGTTTGACGTGCCCATCCAAGTAGACCACCCACTGCGCAGCGAGCTCCTCGTGATGCTCAATTCATGGCAGCACGACACGGGATCCATCAACAAGCTCGAAGACCTTCTTATGCAGGACGTGCAGGCGCTGAATCTGCTTGCCCACCAGCACGACTTCTACGAGGAGCTGAGCAAAGACCCGATCACGTTCCTGGACAAGTGGGTGGCCTCGCAGGCCCGCGACCTCAAGATTATTTATTGCGACCGGCGCTTCAACGAGGAAGCAGCAAGGCATTCGTCGTTCTACAATGATGACCTGCTGAACCAGAGCCTTCATCTCTTCTTGAGTAAGCACTCGTAAAGGCCGGCCGAAAAGAAACATAGCGACCAGTTGAATGCCCCTTTCATGAGACAACTGATAGTTAGATAGTGTACGTCTTATTATTCTAGTAAAGCTAGCAGCGACGTGCGTCCGGCACAAACGCTACTACACACGCACAGACACAGACACAGACACAGACACACACAGACACACACATGCATGATGATGTTCAACGCGAGGAAACGACTATGTGCACGTGACGACGGGGGACTGTGAATAACTCCAAAACACTTAGAGTCATCGCTATAAACCACCGGGGGCCGAACTAGCAGCAACAACAATGCCGTTTGAGTACTATTCGACGCGCTCGTCCGCTAAGCCTGTTTCGTTTGAGCACGCTATCATCGAGGGCCTCGCTCCGGATGGAGGCCTGTACTTGCCAGAGACGGCAAGCCAGCCGCCAGCAGACTTCCTCACGAAGTGGGCCGACCTCAGCTTTCAGGACCTGGCATTTGAGATCATGTCCCTTTACATCTCCGAGAGCGAGATCCCTCGCGCGGACCTGAAGGAAATCATCGCGAAGTCGTACTCGACTTTCCGCCATAGCCAGGTCACGCCCGTGCGCGAGCTGAACAAGTCGAAGAACCTTTATGTGCTCGAGCTGTTCCACGGCCCGACATACGCGTTCAAGGACGTGGCGCTGCAGTTTTTGGGCAACCTGTTTGAGTACTTTTTGACGCGGCGCAACGCGAGCAAGGCCGCCGACGATGCGTCGCGCGAGACCATTACTGTCATTGGCGCCACGTCCGGCGACACGGGCTCGGCCGCCATCTACGGTCTGCGCAACAAGAAGGACGTTGACGTGTTCATTTTGTACCCGACGGGCCGCGTCTCGCCCATCCAAGAGCAGCAGATGACCACGGTACTGGACAAGAACGTGCACACCATATCTGTGCCCGGCACCTTTGACGACTGCCAGGACATCGTGAAGGCGCTGTTTGGAGACCGCGAGTTCAATGACAAGTTCCACGTCGGCGCCGTGAACTCGATCAACTGGGCCCGCATTCTGGCTCAGATGACGTACTACTTCCGCGCCTACTTTGCGCTGGGCCTCACGGGCGAGCCTGCTCGCTTTGTAGTGCCCAGTGGCAACTTTGGCGATATCCTGGCCGGCTTCTACGCCAAGCAAATGGGCCTGCCTGTGGACCTCGTCATTGGCACGAACTCGAACGATATCCTGCACCGCTTCCTGCAGTCCGGCGCCTACGCGAAGGACGCGGAGGTCCACGCCACGTTGTCGCCGGCCATGGACATTCTCGTCTCGAGCAACTTCGAGCGCTTCCTGTGGCACGCGGCGCGCGAAACGGTGGCTGGGGGCAACCGCGAGGAGGCGGGCGCCATTGTCAACAAGTGGATGCAGCAGCTCAAGTCGAGCGGCTCTTTCGAGGTCCCGCGCGAGGTGCTGGACAGGGCACGCCTGACTTTCAGCTCGCAGCACGCGTCGGACGAGGACACGGTCAACGCGATGCGCCTGACGTACGAGGAGCTGTCGCCTAAGTACATTGCCGATCCGCACACATCCGTGGGTCTGCACGCAGCGCTCGAGGAGCAGAAGACAAAGGGCACGGATGTGCCGCACATCGTGCTCTCGACGGCGCACCCGGCGAAGTTTTCTGAGGCCGTGTCGCAGGCCATGAAGGCCGAGCCTGACTTCAACTTCGACGACGAGGTTCTGCCCCAGGAGTTCAAGACAATGATGCAGGCCGAGACGAAGAAAATCTTCGCCAAGGAGGCAACAACGGACGAGATCAAGCGCATTGTTATTGAAAACGTCTAACTTTAAAAAATAAACGAGCACTGCACTGCACTGCACTGCACCGCACTGCACCGCGCCGCGCCGCTTCACTAAACGAAAATAATTCAGCACATAAAGAAGGCATTATTGTTACCTATATACAAACGGCGGGTCTCATTACACTAGTCATTACGATTCACTTTTTATTTCCGGCTTTGGCGCCGCCGCCGCTGCTGCGCTGTTGCCGTTCGCGCCGGGCGCTCCGTAGCCGGCCTCATGGTCCTCACGTCGCTTCCCGCTTAATGGATCCACAATGCTGGCGCACAGACCCAGTATATGCAAGACGCGCTGCTTCAGCGTGTTATTACTGGACTCGACGCTCATGTCCGCAAAGTTGATTTTGGCCACATTGCCGTCAATGGCAACTGTTGCCGTTGGCGGTTCCGAGTCCTCGTCATACGTAAACGAGTCGCCGAAGTGCGGCACTAAGAGCGAGCGCAGCTGAGCCGTACGCGTCAGCCCTCTGCCCTCGCCTACAAGCTCCTCGTCTGCTGGCGGAGCCGCGGGCTGCGCGTCGTCGTGGCTGTGCGCCTCGCTCGTGGACAGCTTGACGGAGGCCTTTGAGGAGTCGACGCCCAGAAGCACGCCAATAATGCTGTCGGCGAACATGTCGCTCATTTCGCCACCTTCCCACTGGATGGAATAAATATTTTTGCCCTCGAATTTGACGACAATGTTTTCCATAATCGTCCACTGAGTGGGCGTGTCCTCCTTCATGTCGTCACCGAACATGTTCAAAAGGTGATATCGCACAAGGTCGGGCACGGCATCCACAACCACAGATTGCCTCTCCATGACAACAGAGGTCCCGAGGCCGGTATACTCGCGGACGTCTGCCTCGGTCACAAGGCTCAGCTTGAAATCGCGCTGGTTCTGAACCAGCAGCCCGCTGACGAACTCACCAGGTTTAGGGTCGCGGCTGGCAAGGGTGCCGGCCGTGCGCGCGATCTTCTGGGTTTGGAACGGAATGTAAACATCGACGCAGTTACGCGGGTTGTAGACCTTGATTTCCTCATGCGTGCCTTTCTGCTTCGCATACTTAGATAGCAGCGCTGATTTGAGTCGGCCCATGTTGGTTGTCTCGCCGTGCACAAGAATGACATGCGGCGCAGCCACTTGGTCAATGAACTCCGAATTCTGCCGGAAGTCCACATGTGCCGCGAACGAGATCTCGTCAACATTGATGCGGCGGGGAATACGTACGTCCGGATTCGATACGGACGAGATGTCGACGGGCTCCGTGATGATGTGTTTCGCCATAGTGCCTTCCACAGAGTAGCCCGTAATGATGAGCGAATTGCGCTGATCCGGCGCCCACCGTTCAAGCAGTTGCCGCGACACGCCATTCTGCAGCATTCCGGGACTCGCGAGCATGACGCACGGCCCAATATCGTCGAAGCGGTCGAGCGACCGCAGCGACGTAATGTGCTTGAAGTTGAACGGATTCACCTTCGTCTCAGCAAAGCGTTGGCGAATATGGTCATTCATCATATTGATGAACGTTTGATACACGGCCATGCATTTGCGAGCCAGCGATGACGCGTAATAGATATTCACGCCCTCGAGATCCGGGTGCTTGTCCCAGTACTCCTCGAGAATAAGCAGCAGCTCTTGCGTGCCGCCGAGAGCGAACACGGGAAGAAGACAGCGGCCGCCTCGCCTAACGGTGGAGTGGATAAGCGAGAGCAGGCGTGTCTCCTTCTCGTCTCGCGGCTGGTGCATACCCGTGCCGTACGTCGACTCGCAGATGAGCACGTCGGGCCGCTCGGGCGGCACTTCAGCAATGTGCAAGTGCCGGTCCTCCTCTCGCGAATAATCGCCTGTGAACAGGATTTTGAGCCCACTGATCTCTATGAGGTACATGGCCGCGCCGAGGACGTGGCCGGCATGGTATGCTGTGAAGCGGATGCCGCCCACGTCCATGGTGCTATAGAAGTCAATGGCCTCAATTTTGTTGAAGGACTCGTTCAAGTCCTCGTCCGAGTAGAGCTCGCTGTTGTCCTCCTCGGCCGGCCCGGAGCTCACTTTGACAAAGTCGCTCAGCAGCCACCGGTAGATCGCCTTCGTCGGGTGCGTCATGAACACACGGCCCTTGAAGCCCGTACGCTGCATGACATAGGGAAGGCTTGCTGCGTGGTCAAGGTGGAAGTGGCTGATCAGTAGCACGTCTACCTCGCTCAAGTCGTAGTCGTCGTAGAATGGCAAAGACGCTATGCCTGTGTAGGCCGGATGGACGCCAGCATCAAGCATGACGGTCTTGCCTTTATACTTCACGATGTGGCAGGAGCGGCCAACCTCGGAGCCGCCGCCGAGGGCGACAAACTTCACAGCATCGTCGTCGTCAGACAGCCGCTTCGACATCGTGAAGAAGTACAGAGGCAAGGGTTCGTCTGAGCGGGTAAATCCTCGGAGGCGTAGTCTGTATACCAGGGGGATCAGAGACGAGACAGGGAGCAGCAGGTCAGCGTTCACTGCCGCTATTATATGGGTTATTTATGATTTTATTTTGTATTCACTACGTTCTACCGCACGTCCTATTTGCGGCGCTGCTACCATCACAAAAAGCGCTCTTTCAATACTCCAGGACTGTGGGTGGGCTAACGTTGTTACGCAGAAATGCTTCGGCGATTCCTGTACGAGCTGCTTGCACGGTATGCGCGGCTAAATATACGCAGTAAATGCCGGCCCCATGCGAACAAGCGGGCCTGTGGCGAGATGCGTAGGGTTAGGTGAGTGTATGGATGTACGCGGCGAGTAACCTCAGGAGCCCTTGTACACACTAGTTATGAAAATACTCATCGCAGGCGAGCCTGAGTCAGGCCAGCGGCAGGTCATTGAGAAGCTCACAGGCAAAGAGCCGCGCCGCGACAGTTCTTTGGCTGGGCATGTCCAAAACCACGTATTCACAACCAGGTATTTCAGCACGGAATGCGGGTTATGGATCGACGAGTATGAAGATTCGGCTTCCTGGGCCAATGAGTTCTCTTCTGCGGAGGCAAAGGAGGTACGAGACGCTCTCGTGCTGTACATTCACACTTTCGACAAGCCGGCCGACAAGAACGTGGCGCCGTTTGTGAACGCTCTTGCGCGCGACGGCATCAGTCTAGCAGTGCCGAAGCCAGACACGGATGTAAGCAACGAGACGGTTGAAGCGTACGAAGAGCTTGGATTCGAGATTGTCGAGCTGGCCGAGCTCGAGCGATTCGTACACACAGCTTTGTTTGACGCTCTCGACGATGAGGGCGCCGCCGACTTTGGCGCCGAGGGCCCCGCAAACGAGCTCCACGAACCGCCGCGCGACCTCGATGAGATCATGAACGAGCTGCAAAAAGCGCGGGACTCGAAGACAATGACGAAAGAGGAAAAGATGGCGCTCGCAGAGCGCCTAGCCGAGGAGCTCATATAAACGGGCTTTTCCACACACGAGCGGGAACGCACGACAAATCGCATTCTATGAACAACTAGAACAATACATACCTCGCATCACAAACTGGTCATTCACATCTGCCTGTGTGTCGTCCGCTTCACGTCTTAAAGGACTTACAACTACCTTTACTTCTGCATGCAAAGCACCAAAGTGCGTCTAGAATAAGCTGAGCTCTACAATATAGATTTGAAAGCTAGCGGCTGGCAGGAGTCGCCGTGCGCGACGAGCTCGCTGGCTTCGGACCCAGCACCTTTTGACGCATGCGGAACATGTGCGAGTAGAGCACGTAGAATGATGGCGGGTAGATGAGGAGCACAATTTTCATGATGAGCGCCCAGTTCGGGTGGTAGAAGTTAGCGGCCGGCAGCGCACGCCACGCAAGGTACGCCTCGGAGGACGCGCCCAGCGGGTACAGCACAATGAACAGGTTGTAGCGCAACCATTCAAGCCACTTCGGTGGGCCACCGCTGCCCCGCACCTGCGCCCAGTAATACGGGTATCGGATCATCTCCGTGACGCACCACGCAACGACCATGGTGCTGAACGCGGGGTGGGCCGCGCTCTGCGGAAACAGGCGCACGACGCCCCAGATGAGAAAGAGCCGCGAGGCCACCTGCATGGCCACCGTGACAGGGCTCGAGCGCACAAGGCCCACAACCGAGTGCACGACTTCAAGCAAAGCCAGCGTTTGCACCCAAGATAGGAACGGCGCGACGCCCTCACTCACATACTCAGAGCCCACGAGTGGGTAAAGGACGAGCCAGCGCACGAGCACCAGCCCCCAGAGTGCACCGCTGCCCGCATTGTAGATGCGCAGGTACTTAGCCGCAAGCCTTGAGGTGCCCATGCGTCGTCGTCGGTTGCGTGTAGTTAGCCGTTGTGGAGTCGCGAGTCGCACTCACTGCCATTATTACTAACTGCCCTGGGACTAACTGGCTGGCCTCCTCCTACCACCGTGCAGTCTGCGAGCACGCGGAAAGCGCGAGCAGCACGCGCGTACTCCTTTCACTTTTTCTTATATTATGCGTTTCTATCTGTAACTGTTCCACACTCTAAAACTAGGTGGCCATGTTTTTTTTTGTATGACGATGCACTAGTGTCTCCTAGCCGTGGGCCGCGGCGGCGCGGGCCGGCTGCGGGAGGTAAGGGTGCGCGGGGACGCCAACAACGCGGCATTGACCCACGCGCGTAGACGCTAGAGGCACTCTATGAATGGATGATCTGAAGTTCGACGTTCTTGAGCCTGAGCGCTTGGGTGGCAGCCTGAGCCAGGATATTGATGACCTGCTTGATCTTGACGCGCCGTACGTGCCGGCGGGGGCGATGCAGGAGTCGCTTGTCGAGCCTGGGCCGTCGATTCATGAACCCGCTGCGCAGCCGCATGAGGGCAAAGACGGGCTCGAGGATGAGGAGGGTCCTTCCAACATAGTGGCGCTTGTGGCACCCTACTGCGATATCAAGACTCTATTCAATCTGGCGCGCGTGTCGCGCGAAGTTAGGCGCGCTGCCACTACAGATCAGATCTGGAGGCCAGTATGCCAAGAGCTGGGAGTTGCAGAGAAAGAGTCGGACCCTGATGATCTCTTCAGTTATGCGTCGGCGTTCAATGTTTTGGACCTGGGCTACACGGCCGGTGAGGACTCGGCATATACAACTTTTTGCCGCGCGTATACACTGTTGCGGCCCGTAGTTGCCAATGCAAAGCAGGCCGTCTCGCACGAGGGAAAGCAGGCCGCGCTCAACCACGTTGACAAGGCTGTGTTATTGACTGGCGCCATGAAGCTGTGCCACACACTCGCGCAGTCGGACGACATTGCCGATGATGAGCTAGCAGGGTTGAGAGCAGTTATTGCCGAGGAGCAGGAGGAACTGCACGAGGATCTGGTAAACGCCCTCGACAGCCACGAGTCGGTTGGGCCTGTGCTCGCCGCGTATAACGTGTGGTGGCAGCGCCTGGGGCAGGACGACATGCGCCAGAGGGCCGTGGACACGTACTTCACGAAGCATGCCCTGGAGTGGGACGCTGAAGAGGCATTCTCATTCGATGGCGACTCGGGCTCTAAAACTGTGAGCTCGCGCAAACTGGCGATCTTTTTCCAGGCGCTGGCTAGTCACTTTAGCGGCTTGCGCAGAACGCTGAAGGACGCGGGATCGGGTATTCCGCCTGCATGGCACGAGTTCATGCGCACGGTTTTCTTTGACAGGTTCACGCGGCTCGTGAGCGACTACGCAACGGAAGTCCTGCGCCTCGCGCAGCGCATATCGGAGCACGAGTACTTGGCCACAGTTCCGAAGATCTATACCGCTAGCCACACCCTCATGAATAACGATGTTCTGAAGAGCTCGGGCGACTGGAATGAAGGGGACATAAAGGAGATGCTGAGCACGCACTTTCTCGACAACATGGTTGATGAGTTCTGCACGAGACAACTGCAGTACTTTGAAAAAAGCGCGTCCGCCCAGGTGGAGGCGTGGACTAATTCGGTGTCCGAGCGAGAGTCTGAGACAGAGAGGTTCATTTGGAGCAGCGTTCCTCGCAAACGCGACAAAACAAACTTTGTTACGGCCTTCAAGTGGGCAGTATCTTCGCTCAATATGCAAGATGACGAGGCCGACGCTAATAATGGTCTCGAGATGAGTGCTACTGAGGCCCTGTCTACTCCGCAGACTGAGTTTGAAGCTCAAACCGCTGTACTTGTTTCCAAATTCCGTGGCATGGAATCACTCGTCAGCCTTGAGCTGGTAATCAACATTCTGGAGGCCTGCCGCGCTGCGTTCCACCGGTTCAAGACTGTCGAGAAGGAGTCAGCTCAACTGTTCGAGCCCATGTTTGTTACGCTATTGGACATAGTCGGCCGCGGACATATCAAGCACGCGTTCGAGAAGGCTATCAAGGTCCTAAATGCGTACGACCCAAAGCGGTTTGGCCGACTCGTCATATCGCTCGAGAACCCTGGCGATAGCAACGAGGAATCTGAGCGTAAAGGAGGCGTCGTCGAACCCCTAGTCATGTTCACGGAGCTCGTGAACGTGGGCGACCTCGTGCAACAGATGCTGCATGTGTTTTTCGAGGAAGAGCTTGTGTCGACGCGTCTAGTGCGCAAGAGCAACTTCGGCTCGCCAAGCGTGAGTTCGAAGCGTAAGTTCGAACAGATGCTTGATGATATGCTCGCCGAGGGCCTAAGCCGCGGCATCGACGTGCTCATGGATCAGGTCGAGTTCACCTTGGTTACCGAGCAGCTAGGCTCGGATTATTTACCAGTGCCTACGCAGGAAGTAAACCTCGGGCCAACCGTAGCAGCGCTGAAGGTAATTGACTTGGTGAAATCGCATTTAGAGCTGCTTAAGGATTCTACCGAAAAAACATTGTTCGATGTGTTTCAGCAGGAGGTAGGCATGCGGCTGTTCACGGCAATCACAAAACACATCAAAGCCCAGACCATCAGCGTCGATGGGGCTGTTACCCTCATATCCGACATCAATGCCTACTACGCGTTCATGCTGACTCTGAAGCAGAAGACGCTGTACCCCTACTACGAGGCCCTTAAGCAGGTGGGCCAGCTCTACCTCGTGGACACAAAGGATGCAAAGCAGCTCGGTCTTGCCGTCAGCGACGTGAGCAGATATAACGGCGTCATCCCTACGGAGGAGCTGGTTGAGTTCCTAAAGAGGCGCCAGGACTGGCTGCTAGTGCGCGGGAAAGTGGAGAGAGTATTGTACGGCGTCTTCGAGTGTACTATTTGCTAGATAACATTGGCGCAAAGTTCAGTTATAGACAATAAATATTCACGATTCTTACAGGTTCACGTCTCGACTAGGTCGATGAGCTTCGGGAACTTTACCGCGTCCGACGAATCCATTGCATGGTACCGGTAATCAAAGCCGTGCAATCGCACGGTTGTGAGGTTCGGCAAGCGCGTCGTTTTTTGAAGAGGATTCCAGCTGATCCGTTTTCCCACGTCGAGTCGAATCGTCAGAGATCGCAGCGTAGCCGGCAGCGTGGCCACCTCGTTTTGCAGGCGTTCCGAAAATGCGAACGGATGCATATGCTGCGTTATATAAATCTCGAGCTCTTTGAGCTGGCTCTGAGACGCTGCTTCAGCCAGCCGCGTTGGATATTGCCACTCGCAGTTCTCTACTTTGATGTGGCGTAAGCGCGGAAGCGCAATTTGCGAAGACGCGTCTATAACGAACCCAGCCACAGAGTCGCCCAGGCTTATCGACTCAAGGCAGGGGAAGTTGTATGCAATGTGCTCGAAGTCGAAGACGTAGTTCACGTAGGGGCCAGCCGTCACAAGTTCCAGCTTTGTGACACTAACTAAAGGGTGCTCCACATACTTAAGCCATCCTGAGGAGCGCAGGGCGCACGAAATGCAGAGCTGGGCCAAGTTGAAGTTGCTTTCGGAGGCAAGAAGCGACAGGTTCGGGCTTGAATTCCACTCGCCTCGTCCGCTGGGGGCAATGAATGCCTTGCGCACATACTGGACACGATAATCGTACTCATCAGATGCTATTGTTCGCGAGATGTAGTCAATGTCATCCCATATAAGGTGCACAGTGCTGTACACAAGTGGGTCGCTCAATTCGCGGAAGAGCCGGCTCGTCAAGTGCACATTGAGTAGATCCCGCAGCTCCAGACACTTAAAGACCTCTCTTAACACGTCACTCGACAGGCTGCATGTCATTTTCTCATTGCTTGACCCGCCTCAGTGCCGTGCCGTACACACCCGCCCTTGGCCGCTTGCCTGCCTAGCTAGCTACCCAAGTCGCTTACGAAGAAAACGTGCTAAAGACGGGTTATTACGATAAGGCAGGTAGGCAGAAGGGCCAAATGTGGGTCTATATAGGCTCAGTATTTAGGCATGAGCTACACATTAAAAGGACAGAGAGCCATTCGCCGGGCAATAGGTACCGCCCTCGCACTGAACCGTATTCGGGCGTGATCTTTGTTCAGCCAGGGTTGCTAGCATGGCTGGCTGAACGAAGATATACCGCGGCGGTACTCATTTAACGTTCCCTGCATTTTGCAACCACGCCGGTACTCAGTTAACCCGTACCCATAACCAACACGGTACTCACATCTGGCGAGTTATCGAAAAAAGTTAGGCGCGGCACGGCGCCGTGGCGTCATGATCATTGCAGAACCGTAACTTAACTTTGATATAGAAAGACTAGAAATGTTTAGACACTCTCGAGCTTGTGCGCGTCTCTGGATGAGAATGTCTGCGCTGCCTTATGACATATGGGATCGCATAGCGTTGCGTTCTACGAAATTAGTAAATTTTCGATCTGCTTTGGCTAAGCGCTGCGAAGCCGACCAGGCAAGGGATGCATGATAACTGCATGCGATGGTACGATGTTCCTTACCCTACAAGTGCGGCCATCGATTTTCTAACTGAAAATTACCGTCTTTGAGGGCTGTAAAAACCATATATCTGACTACTTGAGGTGTATACAAATGCACCATACGGAGTTTTCTCTGTACGAACATAGCTGACTTCGTAAATATCTCAGCTTTCAATTTTAGGCTCAAAATATGGCGCGCGTGCACCTGCAGATTTGAGAAGCCTCTTGGAAAAATTATCTAATAAATAGTGAGTACCGAAGGGCGCCTGTCCAATTGACGGAAGTCGATATAAAACACATTCGTTTCGGGCGACACTTTTTTCGTTTCAACCGAAGAAGAAGTCGAAGCAGAGCGGAGAAAAATGTCACAGTGGTGGGAACAGTGGAGTCCAGACAATGTCACGCTGGCAGATGAGGAACCCGGTGATGCGTGGAAGTACTGCGTTCTACAAGGCGTATACTACGGCGACAACGACTACAACGGCAATCTTGGAGGCCGTATCTCTGCCATCTTTGTTATTTTCGCCACATCGTTGATCGTGACACTCTTTCCACTGCTTGCGCGCCGCGTTAAACGGTTGCGTATCCCGGAAATTGTGTACACTACGGCGAAAATGTTCGGCTCGGGTGTTATTATTGCCACAGCGTTCATTCATTTGATGGATCCTGCATATGGAGAGATTGGCGGACAGTCCTGCGTGGGCCAGACTGGCAACTGGAGTATTTACTCTTGGTGCCCAGCCATCATGCTTGCCACGGCGACGCTGGTGTTTCTGGTTGATACGTACTGCGACTACTTCGCGGATGTTTGGTACGGAACGCATAGCCATGCACAGGCGTTCACTTCTATAAACGGTGGGGGTGCCCACACGCACAACCATGCCCACCAACATGTGGACGGCGAGCGCTGGGACGCGGAGAGCGTACCTGAGCCGCAGCCGGGTGAGACGATCAACTTCAACCAGACCGACGAAAATGGGAGTGTACACTCGGCGTCCGTTCAGAAGAAGGCGAATGGCGAGGTAGATGTCAGCTCCGTCTCATCTGACGATGTCGAGTACTACTCTCAGTTCGCAGGATTCCTGGTTTTGGAGTTTGGTATTCTATTCCACTCAGTCATGATTGGTCTCACTCTCGGCTCGTCCGAGGAGTACGGCACGCTTTACCCGGTTCTTGTATTCCACCAAGCGTTTGAAGGTCTCGGTATCGGCGCCCGTATGTCTACAATTCCGTTCCCGCGTAACCGCAGGTGGGTACCCTACACGCTCGCGTTGGCTTATTCGCTCACCACGCCCATCGCCATCGCCATCGGCCTTGGTGTGCGCACAACTTACCGCGACAGCAGTTACAACGCCCAGGTAGTGTCTGGTGTACTTGACGCCATGTCGGCCGGCGTGCTGCTTTACACGGGGTTCGTCGAGCTCCTGGCGCGAGACTTTATTTTCAACCCCCACCGTACAAAAAACATTTGGAGCCTGAACTATCAGCTCTTTTGCTTCCTTTGGGGTGCCGGACTCATGGCGCTTCTGGGCAAGTGGGCTTAGTTTCGTATAATAGATTCTCCTGGGGGAAGGAGATAAACATATTTCCGGCTTTTCTATTCCTTAATTATTTTGTTTAATGATAACACTTGAGTGCTTTAAACGACGGATTTAAAAGAGTTCAGTTGTGTTGTAACCTGCGCTATTGCCAAAGCCATTACTGACTGGGCCGTGATGATCATGTGCGGCGGCAGAGCAAAATGGCGCCGCGGACGGCGGGGAATGATCGCACCCTTGCTATCCAAATGCGGCGAGTGCTTCTCTAAGCGAGGTTTCACGCCTAGCGCCTCTTCTTTCTAATCAGCGATCGCATGTGGTATGTGAGGGATTAAGAGGCACTGTTCGGCGGCACGGCGTGAACGCGAAGCCTGCGGCTCGTTCGCGCACTTCGGCCACTAAAATGACTTCTATTTACGCAGCCAGTTATTGCCTAGCTAGTTTTATTTTTTTCCGTGAACAACATATGTACTTATGCGTATGCTAGATGGGAACTCGAGCTGGATTCGCCGTGCGCGTCGCCATGAGGGTGTACGAACGTGTAGTCGCGGCTAGGCGGAAGTTGGGTGCTGGTTGGGACGCGTCGCGTCTGCGCCTCACATGGCTTCTCTGGGCAAGGGTCGAATTCCGCAGTGAGATACTATGCATTGACCCCGGCCCTTTCTAGTTTCAATCTGCGCAGCCTGAGGTCCGAGCAACATCGTAGATCCCTACTGAGTGTTTCTGGCACAGTAGCGAGCACTGTTTGAGACACTTTGGGAATAGCTTCCAGACCTGCTTCCGGCGCTCGCTGCAAATTAAAGCTCGGCGGCAATCTCCGGGGAATTGCGGACCAAACTATAGTACAGCCGTGCTCGATATTCGTAGCGCTGAGCTGAGCTTCGGCCGTCTGGCGTGAACAACCGTTCAAACCAATAGCATTGTTTGCCGTCAAGACCACCGTGCTCGGTTCCGATGAGCGACAATTCAACGACGCAGCCGCCAACACAAACCAGCAGGCGGGTACCACGGGGCCAATCCCGAGCCAAGTCAAACATGTCGGTCCAAAATGCACTGGAGTCGGTTCATCTCCCACCACCTCCGAGTGCCGGATGCTACACGTGGCAGGCGGCTGATTATGGCCAGAAACCACCCGGCCTCGAGCCCATTACGGGCTTGCGCACGCCGCAGAGTATCAATAGACCGGACCTGTTAGCTACGACAAGTCGCGAGGAGTCGTCTTCAATAAAGGCGAACGGCAAAAAGACTCGCGGGTCAAAGTCAAAGTTGGCAAAAGCTGCCGAGATGTCATCTCCTGCTCCTGCGCCAGCATTGAAAACGATGCAGCAGAGCACGACTCCAGTCGGCCACTATCCGGTAGCACCAGGCCTAGGCGTCCAGTATACCCCGTACTACGGTGACCATACTCCAGTGATGCCAAACCCGAGGCTCCCGCCCACGATGCATCCGGCGCTTGTTCGGACAAGCGTACTTCCCTCTCCAACGGGCTCCCCGCATGAGCGACGTGGAAGTGAGTTCGTCGTGCCAGCTTCGAGTCTGCCCCCTCAACTGGGGTTCGACAGACCTATGAGTGCACCAACGTTTGACGCAGCGCGTCACCATATAAGCGGCGGGCCCCATCCTCTGCAGTCGTCCTTTTCTACCTACTCAGACCGGGGTCTCATAGACGACCACAGACTGCACTATACAGAGCCAGACTCAGAAGTTGTGGACATTCCCTCTCCTGGAAGTATGCCGAAGGTAGAGGACCCGGGTGGCAAGCCCACTTATTCTTATGCGGCCCTAATCGGAATGGCGATTCTCCGGTCACCGGAGCGGAAGCTTACTCTGTCTCAGATTTATGCATGGATTATGGACTCGTTTGCGTTCTACAGGGAGACAAAGCCCAGCTGGCATAATTCCATCCGACACAATCTGAGTCTCAACAAGGCCTTCGTAAAACAAGAGCGGCCAAAAGATGATCCCGGCAAGGGCAACTACTGGACAATCGCGGCGGGGCAGGAGCACCAATTTGCTCGTCCACGGCCGCCGAAACGCAGCTCCGAGGCCGTTTTGAATGTCCCTCAAGAGTCTCCTAATCTATCGGCACCGCGCCTTGGTCCTTTGGTCCCGCTGCAGCCACACCAGCCGCCACGGCCGGTACAGTCTACACAGACTCAGGCACAGCACCCACAGCCACAGCCACAGCCGCAGCCGCAGCCACAGCCGCAATCACAACCTGCAGAGGGGCAGTTGCAGCAGCAAACGCAGCAGCCGCCACGGCAGGAACAGGAGCTGCAGCGTCCCACGCAGCAACATAATTCCGCTGAGCAAACTATCCCGTCTGATGGCACGGAGCCGGACGATAGACTTGAGCAGGAAATGCTGTCCAGAAGCTATAATGAGAGCGTCAAACCGGAACTCGTCCCTGAGACGAAGAAGCGTAAGAGGAAATATGATTCTCCTCTGCCGCAGATGCATAACATGTCTGCTGCCTCTTCGTCAGGGAGCGAGTTTCGGAGCACCTCGGCCAGCTCTGGTTCTTCAGCAAGCCCCGCAGTTGCTCCTGCGCAAGCATCGCAATGGAACGGGCAGGGTCAGTTGGAGCTGCGTTTCCAGAATTCTGGCGGCCAGCCCTCGCGACAGGGTACTCCATCTGTAGGAACAAATCCGATTCCAAGGGTTATGGTCCACTCTCCCTTCGACGACAGTTCTGTGTCCGATGAGTCTACACAGAGCGGCTATAATCTGAAGGTGAACGAGTCATCGTTTGATCCTAAGCAGCTAATGGACCGTCAGAGCTACTTGTCGCGGCCTGTGTTCCAGCGACCCGGCTCATTTCCCTCCCCAGCGCTGGAAGACTTCGCGGATTCGTATCCGTCGAAGCGCCAGCGTAAGCCTGCGCATGAAGATGCATCGAAGCTTGTGCCTGAGCCGAAGTTTGCGGTTTCGAATCTTTCGCGGGCTGAATCCCAAGAACACGACTCTGGAAGTTCGCGTCAAGGCAGTAGTGATCGCGACGAAACCGTAGAAACGGTAACACCGAATCGCATACTAAAGCCGAAGCATGACCTCTCTGTGCAGACTGGTATGAGATCGAGTGACGCGTTAGCCGACCAGACGCAGTATCTGAAACCATTCCCGTCGTCGTTCCCCATGAAGTTGCTACCCGAGACCCCTGATAGGGAGAGTCGCAAAATGGAAGATCATCAGTCAGTTCTGGACCCGCCCTTGCTGCTTCCTGCATCGGATGCGGCGTTGCCCAAGGGCGGTGGCCTCGTGCCCTTCGAGTTGAGTCCCACGCGCGCCAACCCGCCTTTACTTGGAACTCGTGAGAATCGTGGCCACCGCCGTAATGCGTCTAGCTTAACGGCTATGTCGGGCATCCTTGACTTCGACGACGGTAAGCATCCGAGCCCGAGTCGGGGCGACAGCCACTCTAGTAGTGGGTCCAGTACCTCGGAAATGAGCCTGGGCGCGTCAAATGTAAGTCATTTGAGCGTCGATGGCAGCGGTATGAACTCCAGTCAATCTCTTTCCCTTGGTGTGAACATCTTTGACATGGACATATCGCCGCGGGTGATGGTGACGCCGATTCGGCGACCGTTCGACACGCCGATCCGCGACCAGTCGCACGTTTTCAGCCCGTATCGACCTGTCAGCTTCGGCTCGCCCCAGCGACGAACCTAATTTATTTGTTTTATTCCCGCGCACAAACGTTGTGTGCGATGGACTTGTTTTATTAGTTGCTATCAGCTAGTTATTGTATTGTATGTCAACTGTATTTTATATACGGGTCTGAATTTATTTTCTCACCGCGTTTTGTGGTCCACGAGCTCAGACTTGCTACCGTCGTCATATATGCCAAACCAATATGCGAACCGCATGGACACCAGATCAATAGCCATCTTGATGCTATCGCGAGCGAGGTCGATCTTAGAGCCAGTGACCTCATGCCATGAAATAGCGATCTCCTGAATCGGAATGTGCTTGCGCGTGGCGATGAGCAGAGCCTCTACGTCAAAGATCCACCCCTCCGTATGCATGAACGGGAACACTTTACGGGCGGCTTCGCGCGTGAACAGCTTGAACCCGCACTGCGTGTCCCTAATAGTCCGAATGCCAAACCAGTATACAAGCGTGTGGAAGCCGTGCATGAGAAAGTTGCGCAGCTTACTTCGCTTGATGACGGCTTGCGTGTTGACAAGGTGCGCACGGCTGCCAATGGCAATAGCTGGCCTACCAGCGTTGAGCTCTGGGGCCACGGCCTTTGCCAAGCCTGAGAGACCCGAAAACTCGGACGCATTATCGGCGTCCGCAAACAATATGAGCCGGCCACGCGCCGTCTTCATGCCGTGCGTCACGGCTCCGCCCTTGCCGCGGTTCGCCACAAACTTGCAGTATCGCAGCTGCTCGTCGAGGCCGTGCGTTGATGCCCAGTCAAGGGCGGCCTCCATTGTCTTGTCTTTGGAGCCGTCGTCGACAATCAGCACCTCCCAGCGGTTCTGGTACGTCTTCTGGAGATACGGCACGGCCGACGCAAGAAGCGAGTGCAGACGCGACTCCTCATTATAACAGGGCACGACGACGCTGATTTCGAGCTCAGCCGGATCCGATTCTATATTCGGCAACTTGCCAGCTGTCGACACCGTGCGGTACTCGAGCTCGCTAGGTAACGCCGTTCGCGGTTTATGGCTGAACCATAAAACGACGGCATATATAAGACCAATAGCGGCTATGCAAAGCACAAAAAACAGTGCGGCGCATACTGCCACGTATCGTAGCAGCATACTACCAGCAGGATTCAGAGGGCCGGACGAGCTGTGTGTGTACTTACGGCGTTTAGGTCAGCGGCACGAGTACGCGTGCCCAACGCACAAACAAACCCCAGCCTCTCTCTCTGGCTGCTGCGGCGGACTTGAAACGTAGCGCTTGTGCAAAGTGGTCGCGGCCCAGCGCTGCATATTCCTGTTAGAGATCTTTCGTCCACTTAGCGTCTAGACCTAACCAAACGAAATGAAATTCTGTATATACACTAAATGACGATCTGACCAGCGTCAATATATGTTGCACGGTTCTCGCTAGCAGCGCCGCTCGAGCTCGGCGAGTAGAGGTACCAGCCCTGCAGCGCGTTCACGGCGGCACGCGTGCGGGCCTCACGCAGCGAAGTGCCTTGGCCCTCACCTAGCTTCTGCGCACCCGAGAACACGCCTACTACAAACGCGGCTTGATTCGAGTACCGGCCGCTCTCGGCCATAAGCCGCGACACCGGCGCCTCAAGGCCCTCGCGCGCACAGAGCATGGCAAGCTCGCGCGTCGGCCGCGAGAACGCCATCAGCTTCGTCACGTCGACCTTGCGCGGCGATATGATGTATTTTGTAATGAACGCGCTGGCCGCATCGAGGCCGCGGTGCGCGTAGACGGCGCCGACGAGCGCCCGCACAAACGCGCCCATCGCGTTGCGCAGATCCGTCGCGCCACTGCCCTGGTGCAGCTCTACCACGCCGTTGTCAACAACGCGGTGATTGTCGCTGAAGCTGAGGCGGCCCAGCGCTTGCTCGTCACTGCTGTCGCTGAGGTACCGCGACAGAGACGAGCGGCTATCTGGCTGCACACCCCACATCAAGCCGAGCTCAGACAGCGCCGGCACACCTGCGTACGTGTCCACGACGTGCTTCAGCACTTGCGGCGGTAATCTCGGGTACTTAGCCATGAAGTGCTCGAACACGCGGTATGAAATGAGCGTCTTGCCAAACTTCGACAGACCGCGGTTGTTCACGTACTGTAAGGTGCTCGTCGAGTCAATGAGCGTCCGCGCCAGTGAGCTTGCTGGAATATCTTTGAGCTCCAAACGCGCCGCAAGCGCTTGTATTCCTGGCGCATTGCTGGCAGCTTCCGCATTTATGGGCTCGCCCTTGACTGCCGTGTGTTTCTCAGCATACGAGGAGATAAACCGGGAATACGACGGCGCTACAGGCACCACGCTACGCAGTAGCCGCCCCTGGAACAGACCACCACATTGGTAGAGGTGCAATCTGGTCCGACGCATACCCGCTGGCTTTCTATTGTCTGCGATCTGATTTTTCAGTTACTGCGAATCTACGGTTCCTAAAGGGCTGACTCATGTAGCACGTGACACTGATCGTGTGGAACTTGAGGCGCGCCGCCAGGACTAGCCCAGCAGCAGCTTGAGACGAGCATACGTACGCACATTGATATGGATCGCATGGCCGGTGGATTAATTTAGATAATTTTGCCGGATCTTGTTGTTGCCAATAACCCACCTTAGTGATAATTACGAACTTGCGAAGCCCGTGGGAGTGGTGTATGGTGCCGTAATACCCCTCGGGACGGCCCTATGGGCATGCACGTTGGCTCTTAACCTGGCGGCAACAGTGGCGCGTGGACTGCTTTGCTTGGAAAAAGTCCTAAATGTATGCAAATTATGTCCGTGGGTATGTAATGAAGAATCAAATTAAAGTGAGATTAGATCGTCTTATAAATATGCTATGGTCTTCATCGGTACAAGCTGAGCTTGGCCTTGATCCGTCTGCCGCGGTGCAGCTTCGCGTACTCATGCCGATCGCTTGTCACAGGTTGCGAGCCTTCTAGAGAGAGTTTGCGACGGCTCTGAACAAACGCTCGCAGCATCGAAATGTCCTCATTCGAAATATGTCCGAAGCCATTCGACCGTTTGAAGCATGATTTCATCAGGACCTCCGGATCATAGAGCTTGCGCGGAGCGGCCTGGACAATCTGGAAAACCTCGAGCTCGTCGCTAGCTTGGCAAAGCTGCGGCTCCACAAGTTTGAAAATTGTGAGGGCAATGCGATATAGCGTTTTCGGGCCCTCCAGAAAGAAGCAGTCCCACACGCGCATCATCGTTTCCGTTGGCAAGACGTTCACCATGACGCTCATGAACCATGGGGCAGTGCAAAGGCTGATGGGGGGTAGGTTCGAGATGAAATTATCTTCGAAAGACTGCTCGAGGTTCAGAGCAGTCCAAATTTTGGGCAGCCGGTCTCGAACGCTGATCATGAGGATGCCTTGCGATATGTTCACCTGCTCAAGATTCACGTCGTGCAGACCAGCCAGGTAATTTTGCGTGACAATTACGAGCAGCCAGAACGCTCGTTCTTCGTCAATAAATAGCAGTAAGTTCCCAGCAATGAAATTGAGGCTCTGGCAATAGCCGATCTTTGGCTGGTATAGCGAGAAACTGCGGAGAACGCGTCTCAAAGCTTTCAAGTGAGAACTTTCCTGGTTCGTGAGGGGATCATTGCGGAAATTAATATTATCAGGAAAGGTCCGGTGCAAGTCCCGCTCAATGTGTTCCGTATCACCATTTCTCAATGTTTCAGTTTCGGTCACGAGCTTGGCATAGAGTCCTGGGTGTGCATTCAGCTTTTCATAGCCCCGCGCGTACCAAAACCATGCGTTGCCTCTCCACTCTGGCGGAATTCCCTTGCGCACGTACCGTTTCAGGCGCTGACTCTCAGGGGGGAAACGCACAGGCGCCTCAGTTTCGGAACCACTATCTAGGCCGTGATCGCGGAGCAAAACTTGCCACTTCGCCTTGCGCCGGTCGCAGTATCTTGTGTATTCCGAGGACCACGAGTTGAACTCTACGTCGCTGATGTATGGGCTCTGGCATTTAAATCCGTAGCGGTCCACACCACCACTGAATGAGGTTGTTGAGGCAAGCCTGGCTTGAATCGCAGCCTGCGGCTCCTGTGATCCGCTGCGGCTCAACGCTGGCGTGCTGGAGGTGAACTTCGACGTCGCTGGCACTCGCTGCTCACGATAGTAGTTCTGGGTCGAAATTGACCTCCGCGGCAGCGGCATAGTGACCGGGGCTTTCAGAGCCCTGTCCGACTCCGCAGAATTGAATTGCGCGTCAGTTTTCGTTGAGTCATTGATCGACGACGCCATGCTCTGTGGCGCGCTGGGCTCATTCTCAAAGTAAAAGTAGTCATCGTCCACGTTCTGGTCGGTGTTCGGCGTTTCCGCAGAGGTGTCCGCATCCGACGCGCGGTCGAGTTCGTCGGCTTTTGCGCCGACAGCCACGTCCACAGCCCTGTCGGGGCCCAGCTCCGCGGCAGGGAAATCCAATACTTGACTCCGCTGCAGCGCCACAAATGCCGCTGGCATGCGGAGATCGTGGCCCATTTCCCCCAAAGCTCTCAGGTGGAGCACGGGGTCAAGCCAATTGGAGCCAGGTCTGAGAGGGTTGACGAGGCTTGACAGAAGACTAGGTAAGAATGTATGATATTAGAGGCCTGTGTGACGTAAGGTTACTCAGGTCAGGTCCCAGCTGCTGCTGACGCGCACGGGGAGGAAAGGAGCTCCGACGGCGATGAAATGATGTTTAATCAAATGTAAGCACGCACCCTGGACCATGGCATGACTCTTGAGACACTGCCGCGATGAAACATATCCTTTTGCTGGCACCGTCGGGCCACAAAATCTTAGAAAAAAAGACGCTGTTCTATGCTGTTACAGCAATAATCTTTAGAAGCAGATGATATATACAAATGGACCGCTAGGTTGCCTATCTATTTATTGAGCCGGCGGCGCAGCGTCCGCTGCTCCTTCAGCCGCTTCCGATACTTATGCCGGTTCATCTTCAGTTTCCGCTTACGGCGCACGCTCGTGGCATCAACGCGGTTGTCGTTGGCCACGTCCTCCATGATAGGTACCTGACCATCACTGTCTAGGCCTAGCGGAAGATGTATGAAACCAATACCGCCCGGCAGGTTCTCTTCGGTAATCTGGTTCATCATGACGCGCAAACGCGAAAGAGCGGCATTGATGTCCTGCGGGTTCGCGAGGCCCTGACCCATGCCCGCCCCGCCACGGCCGGCAGATTGTGTCCGTTCCGGGCGTTGCGGCACGCCGGACGGGCCTCTCGAAAATGGTCCGAGATAGTTAGCAACTGGCTCCGGTACGGGATTTAGCGGCCGCCGGTCGAGACCGGTAAGGAATGGGCGCTTGCTTCCATGCGTAGATACGTTCACCCACACTGGCTCCTCTATCTCGGCATCCTCAGGCTTGACTTCCGGTTTGGGAACAAGCATGAGAGGACGGTGCTGGGAAAAGAAGCTACGCAGCGGAATTGATGTGGAGTACTCCATGTCCGCACTCATGTGCTTCATATCCATGACAGTGAGGCGCTTGTAAGGGAAGTCGTCTACCTGCATTGCGTCCTTGTTTTCGCTCTTGAATCTAGGCAGCGGCTTCGCGGGGCGGCCAACATGCAACCACTGCAGAGCACTGGGCACCGCGCCCGGGCGAGCCCTTAGTCTCACTCGTGCGCTGGCAAACATAGGATAGTGAACTACTGTGAATGCCAGACTTGCACGATAGAAAGTTCTCAAGCACCCGCAGTGCTTACTTAGCCTTAGCGCTGCCTTGGGTTCCCGACGGTGGCGGTCAGGTGATATGTGACTCGGCGGCTGCGTGTTGTTGACCCCGGGTAGCGCGAAACACACTGATCAAGGCCTACTGTAGTGAGTGCCGCTGACGCTTGAACAGCGCAATGTCGACCGTCGCATCACTACAGTCTGAGCTCAAGAACTTGAGCTCCCAATCTCGGCGACGTAACACGGAGCTCACGACATCCAGTGATAAATCGCTGGCTATTCTCGACGCTGTGAATCAGTCGTTTAACTCCGACCGGGAGGCTATTAGCTCACTACGCAAGTATGCAGATTTTGTGACTCCATTTATACTTGCATGCTCTGAGGCCAGCGCTAAATCATGCGCATCTGCACTGCAATGCGTGCAGAATCTTGCCACATATCGGGGCATTGCTCCTAGCCGCCTGCACGAGCTGCTGGGGGCCCTCATGGAGGCGACACAACTCGGCCTTGGAATCCAACTCAAGATCCTTCAGGTCCTCCCCGTTCTGCTGTATGAGTTCTCAGCGGACCTGTCCGGCGAGCTCATAGTGGAACTACTACGAGTATGCGCGCAGCTTCTCAGTAACAACAAGGTCGCTATGGTGCATAATGCAGCGTACGCTACACTGCAGCAGTTGGTCACAGGGATATTCGATCGGGTATCGATTGACGAGAATAATAGCCCAGACCAGACCGTTACAATTGATGCGAGCGAGACCATTACGTTTACAACGCCCCCGCACCTTCATGACGCGGCAATGGTTCTCCTCGACCTCTGTGACATTGCAGAGAAACAGAAGCCGCGGTTCATCTCCATCCATGACCTTCCTTTGACGTTCACACTTGAGCTTCTCGAGTTGACACTAACTAACCAGGCGAGCCTGATTCACGAGCATCCAGAGCTAGCGACTATTTTGCGAGTGCGCGTCACGCCTTTACTTTTGCGGCTCTTTTCCGAAGCCCTCGAGTTTCCCATAGTGCTGCGGGTGACGCGCATCTTTTACTTGCTTTTGCGCCAGCACCTAGACATCGTCACGACTGAATCAGAAGTTATCCTATCCACGGTGACTCAAAGTGCGTCGCACGGCCCGCTGTGGAAACGCTCGCTATGCCTCGAGGTGCTGCAGGGTATTTTTCTAGAGATGAACTTGGTGCTCGAGTTGTACTCTCGCTATGATGGTGAAAACGACTGCACCGACGTTGTGAAAACGATAGTAAGTGGTTTTGCTGATTTGTTGAGCCACAAAAACGGTCTGAGGCTGGCGTCGGATTTGAGTCCGGAGGACTTCGACCGCACAATAGGGAATGAATCAAGCCATTCGAACTCGGAAACTGCGTCGGTATCCAGCGTAGCGAGCCCAACGCCCACACTAGTGAACCCGAGCCAGGGCACGATTCTGACACGACATTCCTCCATGCGTCAGCCCGTGATTGATATGTTAGACCGTGTCGAGCCGCCGCGCATCTCGAATGAGTATGCGTACCTTCTCGTCTTGAAGTCGCTGAACTCACTAGCTGACGACATCCACAAAGCTGCTCCGACACACCCGCAAGCTCAGGGCCTGTCACGAAAGCTTTCAACACCGCTTCTTAAATGCTTTTCAGTCGCGTTAGGCGCGGCTATGGATCTCGAATTATACAGGTCAGTTGTGCGGTCAGTTCAACGTTTGGCACATTCTGCTGGGATCCTCATGCTCAAGGAATCGCGCGACGATTACATCGTGCTGCTGAATCAGTACAGCTACTTGCCAGAGGACCCCGAAGTTAGACAGCGGCTTCTCGGACGCATCACTTTGTGCGTGCGTGCACTTTTCAATCTGGGCTATGCTCTCGGAAACCAATTAGGGCCATCTTGGTCATTGATAGCGGATGCTATTACGCATTTGTATCTTCAAGTTGGTGGTTATGCCCCTTCAGAGCAGAACCTACTGGGTACGAATGACCCGGAATACAAGGTTATATCTGCAGCCTTGCGTAAGTTGATCGACGGCACGCCAAATCTTTCCGATGAGGCTATCATTGCCTTCATGACGGCCTTAGGTGAGGGCGGAGAGACGATTCATTTGGCCTTGCTCGAGGAAATAGTCAACGTAAACGTTGCGCGTTTTGCCGACCCTGATACAAATTGTTGGGCTACATTGGCAAAGATTCTATTGGGAAACCTTTTATCAAAAGAGCGCTCACTAGCCGCAACTGTTTTGAACCGCTCCGCGCTGATCGTAATCGAAGAGTCGACGTCGGAATTAGACGAAGAACATAACGTCGATCAGTCGAAAGGGTCAGTGGTAGAGGAAAAAGCTTATTTGGCTCACAGCATGGTGATTCACTCTTTGTGTGGTCAAATGGAATGCACTTCTCTAGATGTACGTGTACACACCATTGAGAATCTCAACAACCTCCTGGACAAGTTTGGTGCCAAAATCCGCTCAGGATGGGAAGACATATTCGCGGTTGTCTCCCCAGTCCCTTCCACGGGCCAGCTGGACCTTATGCGATCCGCTTTCCGAACGCTTGAGTTGATCTGTTCGGATTTCTTGGATAATCTGCCGTATTCATGCGTGTTCAGCTTAACACTGTGCCTCGATGAGTTTTCGAGGCAGACCACAGACCTCAACACGTCATTCACATCAACTTCACTTTTCTGGCGCGTTTGTGATCATCTTATGAGTGGGGATGATCTCGGTGCGGATCTGGAATTGCCGTTGAGCATTACTACTGATAAACTGGTTGCGCTGGCAAGAGACGAAGCGTGTCCGTCAAAGCGCTATGCGCTGTGGCTACTCGCAGTTATCAAACTAGCTGGGATCGCCGAGACGGTGCCACAGCATCAGGTGTCCACAAGCGCTATTCAGATTTTCTTGCGCTTGTTCAGTACTCATGGGCATAAATTGCCCCTTGGAGTTTGGTCACTCGCACATAAACTCGCGTTTCCAGCTCTCTTGAACTCTACGAAATCGCTAGCAGCAGTTGAGTCGGCATCTGAGCGCCAGGAACTATTATGTCTTCTTGTTGAAGGTGTGACGAAGATTTACGTGACGTTCATGAATGTCTTTGTTAAGCTTGCCGAATTCAAAAGCTTTGCGCGCGCCTGGGTGGATTTCTTGGACACTTGCATTCCCGTGTCTCCAACAGTAGCACTTGCTTGCTACAAGTCGCTGTCGTCCATTCTCTCTACGGCTTTTGCTCATGAAGTTCCCAAAGATTACATCTGGAAGTTTTGGATCAGGCAGGACCGATCTCCTCCCAGTGGTAAACAGCATCCGAAGTTAACGGCTGACTCTTTGGTCGCCTTAGTGGAACTTTATCCTCTACTGAGCTCCGCTGGGCCTGTTGCTGAAGCCATACAGGTTATAACTGATTGCGCGCGTTTTCCGTATTATCGGGCGGGCGGTTCTCGTAGCCTCTCGATGTCGCCATTGCAACAGTCTTGCTCGAGGCTGCTCGATGACATTGACCTTCATAAAGATATGGAGCTGACAGCGCTCTACTTGAGCTCTTTGGGCATCATGGCGCTCACGCCATATGAAGAGCCTACTGCTGGAAACTCAAACTTTTTTGGCCTATCAGAATGGGCACAGAAAAAAATCGGCGCCATCATCAACTCCCTTGAGGAAGTAGAGACATATGTCTCCCAGGTCATACCTGACCTGCTTAGGGACATGAACAAGGTACTCCGTCTGGGTGGTAGCGAGCCAGAACCTACGAAAGTGTTTTTGCTTTTGCTGGATGTTGCTCCAGCGGACAGTGCTTTAGACGAGAACATAGTTGTGGAAGGTGGACAGCTCATATTGTCGGGCGGAGGCCGCACTGGAAAAGACGAGGAGAATGAAACTATAGGTTTCATGGAAAAGTTTGTCGCAATTGCGAGCTCTAAAAAAGTTTCCCTAGATGGATGGAGGCAGATTCTAAGTTCTGCTTTAGTACATTCGGTTGTGTACGAGAGGTCGGTGCTCAACGTTAAGTACTACCAGAACCAAGATCCATCTGCGGATATAGGGCTCGAGTATGGAACTGTCGAACCCCCGCAGCCGCTGCAGCGCCAGAAGGTGGCTTACTTCTGCCTGGACTTGCTACGGCGAATAGCTTCCGGCGGCACAGAGAATCGCACGATAGCGCTTGAGCTTTACGACTTCCGCATACGGGCCGTATTGCTTCAATATATTGGGGACTGCAAAATGCTTGGAGCCGAGCCCCTGCGTAAGGTTGTACGCGACGAGCTTCTTTTCATTCTTCACCAACTCCGAGATGGTTATCCGAAGACGTTGCCGCTACAGAACGTGGACGGACTTCTGTTAGAAATGATCCCGCGAGCGGACAAAGAAGCTCTTCCTCTATTGAAGCAGATTTTAGAAAAGAAACGTACGTAAGTAAGGTAAGTAGAAAGACTTATTTGCGTTCCCAGCAGTCTGTATTCAGCGTCCCTGAGACGGAACAAACATTTCACTGCTATTACTGGCCTCGTGGCTGCCGATGAATGCTTCCCTGGCGCGGTCCCGCTGGAATTCCCTCCATCGCTTCATCACGATATGCGAAGAGTCGAATTCGCCTTGTTCTTCCTCATGACCCTTGTCGCCACCGACAATGGCTCGCGTATCACCCCAAGAGAAATCATCGAAATGCCAGTATGCATACATGGGCAGAACGAAGTTCCAAATAGGCAGGGCGCCAAGGTAAATAAGCATCCACAGCACGTAGGAAGCTCGGGTTGCTGTCACCACGATGAGCACTCCTGGCAAGCCCAGAATCATGGCCAAGAGAATTAGCGACAGGGTTGGCGTCGGCTTTTTGTAGCACGCAATGACAACGACGTAGAGCGTAAACGCGATAGCAGCGGGTAAGACCAGGGTCGAAACGAGATCCACAAAAACGACAAACTGCATGGAAATAATGAATACTCCACAAAGGTCTCGCACCAACACCAATTCCAATAAGTTGTGAATCGTAGAATTGATCCATCGTCGGCGTTGTGAAAGGAGCACCTTGAATTCGTCTGGCACCACGGTCTTGCATGCTGCCTTTGGCACAAACATCATCTTACGCTTTGGGAAGGTGCGCAACATAAGTGTACTGAGGAACCGATCTTCGCCAAGGAGAAGCAAGTTCTTGCGGTGCAGAGTACTTGTGTTGTTATCGCAATAGCGCTCGACAATGTCAGGGTTACACAGAATCGGTACCCAATAGCCTTCGGCGCCCTTCGGTGACTTGATACGGTACATTGAGAAGCATCCCGGTAAACAGGTCACACCGCCAAACACGGACTCGAATGCCTTGGCTTGATGGTGAGAGATGAAGTACTCGAAGACCTGAATCATGGTGACCCACGTGTCCCGCTTATTTGCAATCTTTGTTTCGCCACACAGGCCCATGATCTCGGGATCGCCGACCATTTCAGCGCACATATGGGTGAGACAATCCGGGAAGACCTTAGTATCAGCGTCTACCATGAGCATCATTTCGTAATAGTCGGGTGCGATGCCACTAACACTGCGGATGCCGTTGAACATCTCGAACTCGAGCTCAGTCATACGCTCGTCAAACATGACGTGTTGTAAGAAGCTCATCAAGATGATCTGCGAGTCACGCTTGCCACGGTTACCCGGCTTAGCGGCAGTCGCCTCTCGCGGCGTACCACACTTAACAACGCACATCATGGGTACGCGTTGCTGCTGCTCCGGCGGAACGGTGCTATCATCGTACTTGTAAAAGCCCGCATACACTTTAGCCATGTTGTGGCGCTTCTCGCCGCTCACAACAGACACATAAGAATATGCCTGAGCATCTTCCACAGGAGCGCTGAAGTCTTTCATCATAGACAGACAAATATCCGGGGTAGTCATATCATTCCCTGAACCCTTAACAAGGCCATCACACACGATCATGATCAACTTATGCGAGTTTGGATATTCAGTTGTGCACACGGAGTCCAAAGTCGTTCTAAGGCCCTCAACGCTTTCCGAATAGGCGGTAACCATGCACATAACATGGGCCAGAGGATAGCCAAACGGTTGGAAGTCGACCGGCGGCTGCGGGACCGTGTACTCTGCCATGCCACCAACCGGACCAACAGGCGCAGCAGCCGATGCATTATCGGATATCATTGAGTACGGGGACTCAGATCGCCCGATTTCACTAGCTGCCGTGACCATTGATGGCGGCGCGAGGTCATCCATAGAAATCGCTTCCGGTTCAGCGCCTCGGTATGCAATTTGGTCAACTTGGCTTTGGGAGTTACCGTACTGCTCATAAATTGTGCCGGGGCGACTGAAGACGGATTGCCGGTACAAAGGCTGCTGTTGGAGACTTTGACCGCTGACCACCTTAGACGAGCTCACTTCGGGGTTCTGCGTTGTCATGGTAACGCCCTTGATGCGCTTTGACTCATGATGCGGATTCGTGAGTTTCTCGATAAATAGCGACCGCCGCTTAGACTGATTAGGATCAGCGGACTCAGAGGCAGCTGCGGGCCTTTGGGCACCAATCTGAGGCGAGTTATTCAATGCAACAAATCTTCGCGATCCCAGAGGTGTAGCAGGCGTTCCATGCATATCAGGAGAGTCAACAGTAGGAGTTGTTGGAACGATGCCATCACGATATCCATTGGCAGAAGAGTAAATATCATCACCCCAGCTCTCAATTTGGCGGTCTCGCTGGGCAAACTCACGCTCCGAGATAGGGAACGCACCTTGCGCGCGAGCAATGACGAAGCGGAAGTAACAAGCCAAAACGAACTTGATGACGACGAGGCCCATAATGAACACCAGAGATACGTAGAGAACGACCTTTGATGCAATGCACCCGATAGCTTCAGTGTCGACTTCTCCAACCTTGGTAATTTCGCGCAAGCACTTCATTGCGGTACGGTGTTGGCCGTAACTCATTTCCTGAGATATATCGCGCCCCCGAATCGACTTGTCATGGCGCAGAGTGTCAAATATCTCGGGGTACTCAAGATCATCACGCAGGAGATGGTCAAGATAGTCGAGGTTCAAAATGTCCCCGTTGAAGTTCACAAGCTGGGTGCCATTCGTGTTATTCAGATCCTCCCATGTGTAATAAATCAAGGCTGTCCGCTTACGCTTATAGAGCTCACCGCGCGCCTTATTCTGCGTGTGACAGCCCCAGCCATCGTACAGTTTTGAGCCGTTCGTGACGAGGTCTTGGTTGTCAACAAGCGTGTTGTTGTTCAGGTCGATCAATTGACACGGGAAGTACCAGCCCATCTCTCCATTGTCATTGTGAGGAATGGATGTGCCTTCTTTAGGCTTGATAAGTCCCTTGCAGTTGCCATTCACGTTCTGAAACATGAAGGATGCATCTTTCCCTCCAGCATTGACCGGAGGGTATAGGATAGGGGAATTAGCGTCGATTCCGTCGACTGCAGGGTGGTTATACGAGCCAAAGTCGTAAACGGAACCGGATACAAGCAAATTATCCGAAGGCATGTTTCCGACGTGAATTCGAACACCTGTATCCTGGCACACTGTCTGAGTGAAGCCAAATGTCAAATAACCAACAAAAGTACCGCAACACAGAATGAGAGAAATCAAACCAATTTTCTCGCGCCAGGCCATTTGTCTCTCCGGCGTCTTCATTCCGAAGGGCCGCATCATGGCAGGGATGATAGGGAAAGTCAGAATCTTACAGTACGTTGCCCATAAGCTGAACTTGCTCTCCTTAGGCATAATGGGCGTGCGCGCAGGTGCCTTCTCATCGAAGTCCTCACCCCAGCTAAGGTCTCCGTGGCCTCCACCAGTCTGCTGCGGACTGTGCGAGACATGCTCGGGCTCATAGCCAGTGGCTGCCGGCTCATCAGGCGTAGTAAAGCGGCTGTTGTCCTCCTCCGACATTGGCGCCTGCGGAGCTGCCAGCCCCCCTTCTAGCGGCGCCGACAAAGGTTGTGATTGCAAAGCTTCTGGAGAGGGAGCATCCGTTACGGGTGACGTAGGTTGCAGAGAATCTGCACGCGAAGTGCGTGACGTGCGCGACGCCTTTGAGTCGTGGCGGCCAAGTTTCGACCCCAAACGCTGAAGGCTACCCGCCTGGCGGAAGGAGTGTTGCCGTGTCCGCGAGGCGAGCGAACCAGATCGCAATAGACTTCCTTGTCGATCGAGAATTGGCTGTTCGTCCTCGTCGACGAGCTCGGCTCCCCCCTCTGAATTGATGCCTCCCGGGGCCGAGTGGCTCGCAGCCAATTGCGGGTCGTTGCCTGTGGTGCTCGGCCGCACACTTACGTTACTGGCCTCAGTGGCCAGTGTATAATAGTAGTGCGGATCATCTCTAGAGAGACGCTGGCGCTCAGGTCGGATGAGGGAGCGCTTGCGGTTCAAGTCACCGTCTGAGCCGAACACACGCTCCGGATCATCGGTGTGGAGTACTCGCTTGAACGAGCCACTTCGATCCATATGAAGTGCTGCTTTTTCTCCACTTGACGAGTTATTCGTATCGACTCAGAATCTAGCGGATTTCGTAGTAGTACTCTCTGTGAGGCAGGGGGTTGGCTGTCGGCGTAAGGCTGCATGACGCCTATTTTTGGCGTATGCACCGTGCACGTGACGTTAATTAAACACCCAGTTTTTCATTCGTGTTGTGGCGCGCGCCTCGATGTCATGCGACTGCTTGGACGCGTCTGACACACATCTGCAACTGAAAACTCTATCTGAAATGTACATAGCACCTAGAAAATGAACTGGGTCTCTTTAAAATAGACGTTCAGCATGAAGGAAGCGGGTGTTGTTTGGCTCTTCCTGCCACTCCAGACGGGCTGTACACGTCGTCAAACGCGTGTTTGCTGACAACCCTAGGTTGTCTGATTAGCAGCGTGTTAGGGTAGGGTGTGCCAACAACGAGAATGCCCTGGGCGCCTTCGATCGCGATTACTCCACGATACGGCATCCAGCATCGGCAGGCCGACCTGGAGGCCGACCTGGAGGCCGACCTGGCCCCACGGATGCCGCCCGTTTGGTTCGCAACGAGGTAACCAGCGAGGTCTACATTATAAGCGAAGTGCAAGCCCGCAGTGCGCTGCATGGGTCATTAAGTCCAGTTGTTTCTAATATTATAGTTCAGGCGATGTCTTGATAATAGAGGACGTAGTCGCGCTTCACCTTTTTCCAAGTGGTAGGGTCGAAGAAGATGTAGATCCCTGATTCTTCCTGGTTGTTGGTCTGAATCGGCTCGCTCAGTGGATCCTTCGTGAGCCACATTTTGAGCTCCTTGTGATAGCGCCAGCTGCGGTTTGTCAACTCGACTGCGGCCGCCTCCTGCATCGCATCGCGGGGCATCATATAGAAGATATAGAATAGTGCACCCTCATCGAAGTTTTGCAGCTTCTGCTGCTGCGGGACGACAGTGGGAATGTTGTAACATGAAGGCAGCTGGAAGTCAGGCACCAATGCATGCGTGGAGGTCTCCTGCCACGGAGACGCGAAGGTCCGGCTCAACTTCTCGTCGCTGTGACCAAGATTAAGGCCCGTCAACCCTAAGTCGGTGCCGAGAACGACATTCTGACGCTCCTTGTCCCGCATCTCCATGACGCCCAGTAATGACTTGAGTCCGTACTTTTCAGAGTCTGACTGCGGCCGCTGGGTTGTAGCAGGGCCCTGTGCCGACGCGTTCCAGTCACCACCAAGGCTCAGGTTCTGCAACATAGCAGTATTAGGCACTGCCTGCTTTGCGCCCCGCGACGAAGCGGCCTGATTCTGATTCGCAATCCCGGGAAGTACGGTGTTCAGACCAGACATACCAGAAGAGGCATTCAACTTCGGCATCATCTGCGAGTTCACGGAGCCGAGGATATTCGCGGCCGAGTCCCCGGCATTTCCGCCATTGGACGCCGGCGATAGTGGCACGCCGTTGAGCTTGGGTAGTCGCGGTGAGCCAGTGTGGCCCTTTGCCAAGCCCGGAGACATTGGTGGGGCTTGCTGCTGCTGCTGCGCCTGCTGCGCCTGCTGGACGATTTGAGCAAACGTCGGCTGCTGCGGCTGCTGCGCCTGTTGTCCACGTTGGTTGAGAAACTTCTGCTGCTGTGCCTGCTGCTGTTGCTGCTGCTGCGCCTGCTGCTGCTGCTGCTGCTGCTGCTGTGCCTGCTGGTGCTGTTGCTGTGCTTGCTGTTGCTGGCTATGCTGTTGATTGTACTGACCAAGCGGCGGCAGCTGCTGAGCGCTCTGCTGATTTTGAGCTCCGAGTCTTGGCAGGTTTGGCAGCTTCAAGGGCTTGGCAGTGTTGGGCGTCTGCCTTCGTAAAGGAAGGTCTAGAGGTGGTCCTTGCGTCGCGCGCCATGGCGACTCTGTAGAATATGCGGCTTGCGAGTTTTGTTGTGGTGGTTGCTGCTGTACTTGTCGTGCTTGATTTACCATTCTGGCAACTAATACTCGTCTCAAACAAACCGTGCCACTAAGTTCCTCTTACTTTTTATGACACCCTTTCTCCTCGATTAGTAATCCAAAACCCGCAGGTGGTCTTAGCGTACGCTCATCATCTTCATGCCGGTTTCGTGATTTTGCTGTGCGAAAAGAAAAGGGCGTTTATAAGAGTTCACATGTTAACATAAATAATAAATATCGTAGTAGTATCGACGAACGGCGACCTAGTCAACCGGAGTCGCATTTTGCTTTCTATTTTAGTCTGAGTGCACCGGATCACTGGCTTACCACCCACGGGAGTGGTAGTTCATCGGGTCATAAATATCCTCGTGCTGGGATTGCCAAGCACCACGCTCATCACTGGAGCGTCTGTAGGACACGCCGTTGTCTGTTGAAGCTCGGTACATCTCAGGGCGTGCCGTCATGTGTAGAGAGCTAATAGTTGGAGTAGCCGCGTCGGAAGGTTCAGACACAGAAAGGTCTGCTGCCGATTCGCTGAATGACCTGCTATTCCCGGGACGCTGCTGGAAAAGATTATCAACATCATAATGCCGACTTTGCTTCATGTTATCGCGGAGCGATTGCGAGAGCTCAGTATTTAGCATGTCTCGGCGAACCGTGCGCGGAGACGCCACCGGCAATGGTATGTGGGGCGCCACCGCAGCACCCAATAGAATGTCTACAGGTGCCGTGACGCTATTTTGGTCAGACGGCGATGTAGACGGCCGCGGCATTGCAGACGACGTTGCTGTGCTTCTCTCATCCTGGCTATCTGGGGTACCCTGGCGTTGTGTGGCTGAGTTCATGTCATTCACAAACAGGCTAGATAGAAGCGACCGCTTAAGCAGGGGCTTCGATGGCACGATCCGCTCCTTGAACATGTTTTCTGGACGGTGCTCTTCATCTGAATTGTCCTCTTCGCCGCTTGTATCGTCCCATCCCGAACTGCCGTACGCGCCGTCGTCCTCCTCATCCTCGACATCCTCGTAATCGTCACCATTCTCGTTGTCATTCGTGGGCTCTGCGATTTTCAAATGCTTTTCGCTTTTGACGGAGCGGTCCCGTGGCCGGTTATTGTCTGGGGAACCCGCAGCACTGCTTGCGTCACTGTCAGACTCGGCCTCAATGAAGAAAATCTTCTCGCGGGGGAGAGAGGCCTTTTTCCACGTCACCAGTTTGCCATCGTCTTTCTGATCCTCCCCAGAGGATGCCGGCTCATTCTCCGGCTTTCCTGCAAGGCCGCGGTTCATGAAAACCGACACGGACACACTCGACGGGGAGAACCCCCGAACCGCCGTGGAGCTTTCAGATTCCGGTAGTCGGTTGAAAAGAGAACTAGACGAGTCACGAATAGCAGCAGGTTCTTTAGCACCCTCTCTTGTCGGATCTCTGACCACTGAGCGCTGCGCTGCTGGTGTGCCAAACCTGTTTTGATACGCATTCAAAGCAAGGCTGCTCTCAGTTGCCGGCATAACTCCTTGTGCGGAGGCTGCAGCATTTGCCGGGGTGTAAGCAGGCGAACTTGCCTGTGCAGGATCAGAAGAGGTCTCTTGTGCCGTGTGCGTCGCTGTAGTTAACGCAGCCGATTCAGTGCCATTTCTCTGAGCCGTCAATGCGCATTTTTTGAGGCTGCTAGGATCTAGACTTCTTGCCTCTTTGAACAGATGCTGCAGCTCAATAGACGATATTCGCCGATGCGGATGAGAATTTGATGATTTTGATTTGCTCTTCACAAGCTGAGGTGCTAGCGAGGGAGGCGGCTGCGGGTCCTTAGGCGGCCCCTTCGCTTCTCGCGCGTCACGAGGCTCTACGGTGGATCTCGACCTTTCATCGTCAACGACAACATCACCCGAATCGTCAGAGTAACTTTCGTAGTCACTGTCGTTCGCCTCGGGTTCAGACTCGTTTGGGGGCAGCGCCTCCGGCGAAGCCGCCTCCTTACGAGCCGGATCCGATGCAGCCTCAGTGGCAATGGCCTTGCGAGCGAGCATTTCTCGGGAATATATTCGCCAGCTAAGATATTCTAGACGATCGCCGCCGTCTATGCAATTCTTTGCTCGCGACAATGCGGCCCACATGTTATGAACCTCATCGAGGTTACAGGTGTCCACGTCTTTCAGTCCAGCGCACCGTAGACTGAGGATTAGCGGGTGCGGCTCGGCCATGAAGATCTACGTTAAGTGCTTGACAGCGTCTGCTGAAGCTTGAGAATCCTCCTTGTAGTCCTGCTTATAGAGAGCCCCGGCCGGGATACTCCGCAAAATTTCGGTGCCTCGGGGTGGAAGGCTAGAACTTAAAAGGGTTGGCCTCCGAGGGTTAGGTCTGACTCAGACGAAAGAAAACGTGGACCCGTGCAGGGCGGATATCACAAGTAATGCGGGGTACACGCAACCAGAAGATCTTCGTCCGACCTTAAAAAGTTGTCAAACTTTAACTTTGCCATTTCGGGCTCATGCAACGTGTTTCCTTGGTCCAATTGACTAGTTACTCTCCGCACCTATTTTTATTCTCTTCATTTGTAATGGCCGCCGCCGGCCGCGACCGTTCGACGCACAGTCATTAGCCGACCAGAATCGGATGCACGTGATGGTGGAATAATGCTAGCCCAGCTTCGGGACGGCAAACTAGGGTTGCTTAAACACATGATAATGTTAAACTGGCTTTCGGCGAATAGCTTAACTGACATCTAACGATCATATTATACCAAGGTGTTTGAAATTCAACAGTACATTTTCAGACTTGCCGGTAATATTAAAAACTAATTGAGTCGTCACGGCCTGCCTTCAGCGTCTGAAGCTTGCCCAGGTGCCATATCTTTGGGTGAAGTGCGAGCTAACAACACATACACTGCTTACTGGTTATTTAGTCGCGAAATATTAAACGATGATCCAGTTGATCTCGCATGAATCATATCTTCCCTGCGCCACTTAATTGCGCGTCCTCCGCAGTCTATCCACAGCGTTGTGTATGGTGGGCCAGGGTTCGAATGATTTTGCATTATATCCACCAGCGCCCGCTTTCCGCAATCTGCGCGGAGCTTGCACTTCAGCCTATAAAGAACTCCTTGAAGAAGCGAGGATTTCTATTAATATGGCTTTGGTGTGCCCTCTTGCTGTCTCTCAGGCTTCGCAAGGCGGATGTGTGGGTAACTTTTTCTCATCGGATGCGCTACATTTAGTGTCGGCAGACGGTTATGATCTTGTGTTTGAGCAGTTACTCCCCGAAAGTAACCAGGGAGCGCTGAGGTTGCCTTTAGCTGCCAATGGGCGTATTGTGAGTCTTTACCGAGTGCCACTCGTTGCTGGTTCTTCTGCGGAGCAAGCTGAAACAAATGATGCCCCTGACATGCTGCTCATTCACACGCAGACAATTAACGTCGATCCGGAGCAAACGCCGGGTGGCAGTGTCATGAATCATCTTCATTTCAAGAAATATGACTCTGAGATTCAGGAGCTCAAGAGCGTCTCTACTTTCACTTGCAGTGGTGGGCCATATCATCCATTATCTCATACATGGTCTTCTCTTTCTGTGTGCCTGGAGTCAGGTCCTATGGCTGGAACAGTAGCTTTTGCTAGTAGTGGCGATCAATCGACCCACTTCCTCGACCCGCAAAATATAAACGGAGCGTCTGTTTTCCCAGGCGCTGATGCGCGTGGTATTGCGCAAACGGGTGGGGTATTAAACTGGGTCACCAGTGACTTGGTCATTGTTACTCGGAAGAGGGCGGATCAAATGAGCTACGTCCTGGACTTCGTTAGAGTCGAGCGCCGAGCAAAGACTGCCAAATCAAGCTTCAGAATGACGAGCATAGATCGTGCGTCTTTGCCTCCGGGCTTATTAGTACGAGGCGTCGGTACTATACCCGGCTCAAATGGCGAAACTCTGGTATCTGCTATTCTTAGCGATGACACCGTCAACACATATGCTTGCAAACAGACTAAGGTTGAACTACTTGACGAGAAACGCTTGGACGTTCCCAAAAAAGATGCAGCAGTGCCTTCACAGTTCAGTCTCGCTGGTAAATCGAAACACCGGAGATGGGTAAAGTTGCCGTCAAAACGCAATACGGAATCTTACTTTCTCTCTGACGATGCATTGGTGCTCATGGTGGAGAGCGTTGAGAAGCAACGCATATTCAAAGTTAATGAACTCCCTCAAAGTGCGATGTTGTCGCCGTTGGGACTGGGTGTATTCAAGCTATACACAGCTTCTTCGTCTGTGGTACAATTGCTGAGGATCCGTACTGGCGAGAACCCTAATGAGCTCAGTATCCGTTATGAGATGTTGAAGCCCAGATCTTATGAATTTGACAATGCGCAACTTATCAAACATGACCGCAGTGCCTTCTTTGGTAGCTCTTTCTGGTTTTCATTCAAAGGTTCCATGAGCAAGTATCTTTGCAAAACTGAGCGGGCGCTTCTTTCGAGGTTTTTGTCAATTCCGAGCTACCCGTTCACCGCCCCTATTTTAGGGGTTTGGTGGGTAAACGAATGCCTCGTCATATCCACTGCATCGGAAACGGCGACATATAAATTAGATGGGTTGCATTTGAGACGTGCCGTATCTGAATTTGATTGTCAAGTTTCAACTCTTGCCATCGCACCAGGGGTGCAAGTGACCGTCGATGCGATCCGATTTGCCGGCGGTGCGGCTGTCAGCCTTCCTTTCGCTACAGCTGTTTCTGCGGCTATAGATGGGTCACGAGTCATTGTTGCTAGTTCAGATGAGGTGCTTACAGTGGTGGATGGGCATATTGTTGATAGAGTTACATTTGACGATGTGATTGTGGGCGTTGATTGCCGCGACTCGGTCTTAGCAGTCTGCACTGCTAGCGCATTGCATATTCTCCATGGTGTCGACGAAAAGAGTGTTTTCCAGCTGCGCGAGCTTGCTACCAGCGTTGGTTGTGGGCCAGATGGTCATGTGTACGTTGGCGATGTCGAGGGTGACCTGTTCGTATGGCCGGAGCAACAGTATACAAGGGTAGCGAATAACCCGATCAAATCCATTCGGACACAAAGTAGTGGAGCCACTGTCTTGGCCGGCCCGGAGGGCTCCATATATATTGACCAGCATCAAAATTTTGTTCGCTTGCCGCTCAGGGACGCGAGTGACGTGATTCTCAAGGATAGTATCATGCCTTTTGGCGTGGTGTTGGTGAACGGGGTTTTAAAACTTCTGGATACTGACGCTAACTCCACCATGGTGCCGCGCCTGATTGACGCTTCTGAGCTGCTGCATTCCCGGCCTGAAGATGTAAAGTTATGGGGGCAGTATGTGTACTCGTTTGGTGTCGCCGATGCGCAGCGGAAGCTCCAGAGAGCCCCGCTGTCAAATGTTCAACTGATTCAGTCGTTTGACATACCCTCACTGCATCAGAGTGATATCTCAGACTTCCAGGTGTTCATGCTGAGTGAGACCAAGTTTTTAGAGTTTGGCAAAAGGGAGCCAAGCGCGTCTATGTCTGACTCGGAGAATGACGATGATGATGATGATGATGATGACGGTTTTGAGGACTTTGACACGCATATAGTTGCGCGGTTGTACGAGCTCCAGCCTGAACTGGGCAAAGTGACGGTACTCAACGAAAGGGAAGTTGACATAAGTGGCGACCCATATGAAGAAGTTGTGATCAAGTTTTACAGCCCAAATGACTTCATTATCTTCACGCACTCTTCGTCAGCTGTGCCCGGCAGTACGGAGCCGCATAACACTCGCGCTTTGGAGATTGGCGAGTCTACAAGCTGCTTCGACTACCTATACGACGATCACTGGGTCCCCGTTAGAAGCGGTGGCGTCATAATAGTCTCGTTTTCTGGTGATGTGTCGTATGTCTCTCCTCAGCAGTTGCGAGCTACCGCGCCCGTACTAGATTGCTTCAGGAATCCGGCAAATGTATTGGGCAACGTAACCAAAAGCGGCGGTCGGGATGAGGCGGTTTTCAATGTTCTCGCGATAGATGATTTGGACGCGGGAAGCGTCCGCCTCGTAACCACAAGCAGACGTAAGTCAGGAGAACCTATGAGTATGGTGTCGATGGTGGATGTCACGGAGACAGGGGTCGCAAAATCAGCTAGTATGCGTGTTCATGACCGGAGCCTTAGTTTGGTTCGCGTCACCGAAGCCGACGATAGACTTGCTGATAGCTTGAAGGACCAGAGTACTCCTAGGTACCTCGAGTATCTGCTACCTGACGCTGCAATTGGAACTAGTCGTGGCGGCGTCTATTTGTGGTCGAGCATCAATGACGAGGCTTTGGCAGCTGCGCTGCTCAAGGTGCAAAAGGCTCTCCGTCAAAGTATCGAGGTGATTGATGATGCAGTAATCACGGAAGACGAAAACAGTGTAGACGGTGCGCTTCTCATGATGGCTTTGCGCATGCCTGAAGCCGAACCGCTATTTAAAGAGGCTGGCCTTGATGCAGCGGAGCTCAAGCGCACACTCCAACTATTAACATATTAAAACTATAGCTGGCTAATTAGCTTAAAATGGCCACAAGCTAAGCTATGTCTGTGACTTTGTTTACGTTGTGTGTGCCTCTGTCATCATCATAATAATAAACAAGTCGAGCGACGCCGCACGATACCGTGTGCAGATCACTTTTGAAGGTGGCCGCACTTTCTCGTCAGCTATAAGCGTTCGGGCGTCCCTACGCTTTCCGCATGGTTCGCCAAGGCTTGAGAGCCGCGCTTCCAGCTAGGTTGCGACTCAGAAACCAGTATAATTGGCTAGCGGTTTACGCATCAGACGCACTCGCGCCTCCGGTGCCCTTTCAGCGAAGGTGGCGGCACGAGACCTCCATCGACGCGTGTCTCACTAAGCAACGACTGGTGGGTAACTTTTTGAGGGTTCCCAAAGCCTCTCCTCTACCTCAGCCTTTTCGCGAGCGGTCAAAGGTGCGACTCATGTCCAGCGGCTCAGGGAAGAAGGGCCCGAAATCGGCCACAGAAACTTACCAGAAGCTCACGCAACTTGAGCATGTTCTGAAGCGTCCGGACACGTACATTGGTTCCGTGGAACATCATGAAGGGCCCATGTGGATTCTTGACGAAAACGCTGACCTGAAGTGGCGCGAGGTCAGTATTGTCCCGGGCCTCTACAAGATCTTTGATGAGATCCTTGTCAATGCCGCTGACAACAAGGTGCGTGATCCGAAAATGAAGAGCATAAAGGTTGACGTGGATTCCACAGCCAAAACGATCAGCGTTTATAATGATGGCCAGGGTATTCCCATTGAAATGCACGAGAAGGAAAAGATGTATGTGCCTGAGCTCATCTTTGGTAACTTGCTGACCTCGTCTAATTACGATGATAAGGAGCAGAAAGTTACTGGCGGTCGCAACGGTTTTGGAGCCAAGCTTTGCAACATCTTCAGCAAGGAGTTTCTACTTGAGACGGCTGATGCTAAAAGTGTCTACTTCCAAAGATGGACTGATAACATGGGCCACGTCGAAGAGCCCAAGATTTCTCGTAACGCTACAGGTCGCAGCTATACAAAGATCACTTTCAAGCCAGACTTGGAAAAGTTCGGCATGACGGAATTCGAACCAGACCTGCTTGGTGTTATTAGGCGTCGCGTTTATGACATGGGAGGAACGGTGCACGGTATCACTGTTTCCCTCAACGGGCAAGTCGTTCCTGTCAAGGACTTCAAGGGATATACCAATCTATTTGTCTCGGCTCTCACGGAGGAGAATGCTGAACCGGCTAAAATAATCACCATGACACCTGCAAATGAGAGGTGGGAAGTGGCCTTTTCACTGAGTGATGGCAATGGGTTCCAGCAAATGAGTTTTGTAAACTCCATCGCTACGACCTCCGGTGGTACTCACGTCGACTACATCACTGACCAGATTGCCAGGTACGTGATTGAGAACATGTCGAAGAAGGGAGCTTCTGCTAAGCTCACTAAGGCTCAGATAAAGAACAACATTTTCGTCTTCATCAACTGCCAAATTGAGAACCCGAGCTTTTCTTCTCAGACCAAGGAGCAGCTGACCTCTAAGGTCTCGCAGTTTGGGTCTCGTTGTGACCTGCCTCCGAAGTTTTTAAAGAATATCCTTGGCATGGCTGGTCTGACGGAACGCCTGCTTTCAATCAGCGAGGCAAACGCCAGCAAGGAACTCAAGCGTCACGACGGTGGTAAGAACACTCGTCTCACTCAGTACACCAAGCTTACTGATGCCCAAAAAGCTGGCACGCGCGAGTCTGCGAAGTGTACCCTTATTCTCACTGAGGGTGACTCTGCACTTGCTCAGGCAAAAGCTGGACTTCAGGAGGTGGGCTATCAGTACTACGGGTGTTTCCCCTTGCGAGGAAAGATGCTTAACGTTCGTGATGCGTCGTATGATCAAGTGATGAAGAACAAAGAGATTAAGGCACTCAAACAGATCATTGGGCTACAGCACAAGAAGCGCTATGACTCTGTGCAAGGCCTTCGCTACGGCCATATCATGATGATGACCGATCAGGATCACGATGGGTCTCACATTAAAGGTCTTCTCATCAACTTCTTCGAATCAAGTTTTCCGGGGCTTCTCGATATTCCAGGGTTTCTGCAGGAGTTCATTACGCCAGTAGGAAAGGCCACTATTGAGTCCGGTCCTCGCAAAGGTGAAGTCATCTCTTTTTACAATATGCCTGAGTACGAAAAATGGCGTGAGGAGGAAGGAAGCCGCATTGCAAAGTGGTCGTTCAAGTACTTCAAGGGTCTTGGTACGTCTTTGACTTCTGATATGCGAGGATATTTTGCTGATATTCAAACTCACGAACGTACTTTCCGTGAGCTACAAGGTCGGGATAAAGAACGTATTGAGTTGGTCTTTTCAAAGGTCAAGACTGAGGAACGGAAGCAGTGGTTGCAAGACTTCCGACCTGGCACGTTCCTCGATCCCGCTCTGCAAATCATCCCGATTGAGAACTTTATTGACGAAGAGCTCATTCTTTTCTCTATGGCTGACAATATACGCTCTATTCCCTCTGTTATTGACGGACTCAAGCCCAGTCAGCGCAAGATTATGTGGGTCAGCTTTTCGTCGATTGTTCGTAAGGAGATGAAAGTTCAAAGTCTCTCTGGTAGCATCACGGAGAAGGCCGCTTATCACCACGGTCCGGAATCGCTCACTCAAGCTATCATTGGCTTGGCTCAGCAATTTGTTGGTGCGAACAACCTAAACTGGCTTTTGCCATTGGGTGGATTTGGTAGCAGAGATACGGGAGGAAAGGATGCCAGTGCGCCACGTTATATTTCAACAAGGCTGAATCCTATCACGTTGGATACATTCCGTAAAGACGATGCCCCGCTGTTGAACTACTTGCAAGAGGACGCCGCTTCAATTGAGCCAGAGTATTATGTCCCTATTCTTCCCACTGTGCTCGTTAATGGCGCTGAGGGAATCGGAACCGGCTGGTCAACCAATATTCCAAGCTACAACCCGAAGGACCTCGTGGAGAATATCAAACGAATGATGCAAGGCGAAGCTCTTCGACCCATGACTCCCTGGTACCGCGGGTGGACTGGGGACATAGAAAAGGTTCCCAATACAAGCAATCAGTGGCGTGTCTGTGGTCGGATCGAAGAGATTGACGACACAACACTGGCAATTACTGAGCTCCCTGTCAAAATGTGGACTGATACCATGAAGAAGTTTTTGAATGAGTCTAGGAAGGGAGCTTCTCGTAATGTGGAAGGGGCTAGTGATAAGGAGAAAGAGAAAATGGCCGCCAGTGAGTTCATCCAGGACATGTGGGAGGAGCACACTGATAAGATTCGATTCATCGTCAAGCTCACGCCAGATGAGATGCGGAAAGCCAAGGATGTCGGGCTTTACAAGAAGTTCAAGCTTATCGCTTCTATAAGTACTTCGAACTTAGTTGCCTTTGACCCTCAAGGGCGACTGCGTCGTTATGAAACGCCTGAGGACATCATAAAGGAGTTCTATCATGTTCGTCTCGACTTTTATAAGAAGCGCCGCGACAACATGATCGACGAGATGAAGAATAGTTTGGAACTTCTTAGCTCTCGGGCGAGATTCATCAAACTCATCGTTGAACGCGAGCTTGGTATCTCCAACAAGAAGAAAAAGATTTTGGAGAAAGAGCTAAGAGATCTGCGGTTCCCTATGTTTGTCGGCACGGGGGGCAAACCTCACTGGCCTGGCGAACTCGATGATTCTGTTAAAGAGGAGATTGAAAATGCCAATGAAGACGTGGACGAAGACGATGAAGAAGATGAGTCTGACTCGCTTGTCGTGGAGAAGAAAAAGTTCCCTACTTACAACTACCTCCTGAATATGCCCATCTCATCGCTTACTGCTGAAAGGTACCGCCGTCTTTTGAGAGAGCGTGGTGAGACTGAGGAAGCACTTAGCAAGCTTCTAGAAACCGATATCAAAGATATGTGGACTGACGAGCTTGACAAGTTCTTGGTTGCTTGGGAGCAGTTTTTGAAGGACGACGAGGAGGAACGCACGGCGACGTCTAGACCGAAGACCCAGTCTAAGCAGACAAAACGCAAGCGGAAGGGCAATGACGACGACGACGACGACGACGACGACTTTGGTGCAAAGAAGAAGGCCAAGCGGAAGCGGCCGACTAAGCCGGCTATTGACTACAATGCTGCACAAGTTGTACCACCTCCCCCTGTTGAGGAGGCTGCACCGAAGCCAAGAGCCGCGCCTCGGGCACCCAAGGGTAGCAAGGAACCTAGTCTGAAAGTCAAGTCTGAAGAACCGACGGATTCGCAGTCTTCCGCTATGAATCCGTCTCAAACTGATGCAGACAGCCAGGGATCTGACCTTCCCACGCAAAATACGGATCCGGTCGCTGACAGTAAACCCCCCGCCACAAAGCCAGAAAAAAAGGCGAGGCAGAAGCCAGCTCCGAAGTCAAAAGTTAAGGACGAGATCGCAAGTGAGGGAGTAAGTGATGTGGACGTAATGGAGATCGACCAGTTGCCACGCCCACCGCGGGAAAAACGCACGCGCAAAACTGCGTCAAGTATAACCGTTGATGATGCAACTTCGGATGACGGGGAGAACGGCGAAGCTGAGGATAGTTTCGCTCTTTCCGACTAATTATTGGTTCATCAAATGCTTAGTTAGTAGTTAATTTCGAATAATTAATGGGGTCTTCCAAGCCTATTTGAGGCGAAAATCGTCGCGGCTAGAGGAAGCAACTACTGCCTCGGTGGAAACTTAAATGCCTCTGGTGTGCGGTCCTTAGAACTGGAATCCTTTGCGAAACGGCTCTTCGTTTTGTCCTTAGACTTTTCAGACTTGCTACGGCGCTTCCCTCTTAATAAACTTTCAAGTCGGAAAGATGAATCCGGAGGCCTGCGCGTACCCTTGTCGGAATCAGGAATTCCGAAGGCAGCAAGTGAATCCTCATAAGAGGCTTGTTGTTGTACCTCTTGATGCTTCTGCAGCAGCTGCTGCTGTTGCTGTTCTTGCTGCTGCTGCTGCTGCTGCTGCTGCTGCTGTTTCTGTCGTTGCTGCTGTTCCCGGCGTTGATACTCGTGCCGAAATTGTGGCGGGGGCTGAGGAGCTACTTGGTGGACTTGTTGGTGAGTCTGTACTTGTTGTTCCTGGTGCACGACTGGCTGAGCATTGGAAAAGTTGAATCCCTTTTTCGGGTTCATTTCCGAGTTCTCATGAACAGAAGCGTTGCCCAATGCTCTTTGCTCAATATCGGAACCAGTGAGTTCGTCCTCAGTCATGCTAAAGCTATGCCAGCGGCTGGGAAAAGTATTCTCACCCGACACTCCGGGAAAGCCAGCAGGTCCGTCCCTAAACGAAGCAGCAGCCTGAGCGTGTGGTGACTGATCAGAATCCTGAGAATCTGCCACAGTAGCTGTAGAATCGGTGGATACACGGCGCTGCGAAGCGCTAAGGCTGGTTATGCTGGCATTGTCTGCGAAGCTGTAATTCGGGAAGCCGGCGCTTTGCGTGCTCGGAAGGCGCTCATGTGCTTGTGTGGGGACCATTCGTGAAGTCCCCGGTTGTTGAACCTTCTGGGATACAGGAAGCTGCTGTTGTGAACGGCCGAAGGAATCGGCAAAAGATGTTTTGAAGCTGAATTGCGATGGTGATCTCGCTAACGACCTGTTCAAAATCAGACTGACTTTCTTGTCATATAACTGCGGGATAGACTCAGATTCGGACGGCGTGTGTGCTATAGGCGAAATTGGACTGGCTGGGACATCAGAGGTCCCTGCTCCTCCAGCAGCGTTTCCGAAAAGTCTTCCTCGTGGCGAGTTAACGTTTGTAGTACGATTCGGCGGACTACTGGGACTTTTTCGATCAGATTCATGCCTATCTGACATACGGCGTTGGCTTTGCCGGGGGCCACCAACACGCGTGAAAAAGCTGTCAAACTCGTCCAAATCGGTGAGTATCTTGTCCATAGACTCAGTTCCAACATTATGCGAAGAGCCATGCACGCTTTGATGTCTGTAAAGGTTCTGCTCAAAAGTATACTCGTCACGCTCAAACAATTCCACACCTGCTTCCGGCGCTTGGAAGTCTTCATCACCCAAAGCAGCATGGTTCGGAGAACACGTGTAAAATACGGCATGGACGTTCTGACGGGTCACTATTGAAGCTTGCGCTGGCATCGGCACCGACCATCCCCACTCGTCGGGAATGCCGAAAAGCGTCTCCGTGTACTCATACTCACGGAAAAGCTGTCTCGACCCTAAGGTCATACGTAACACGTCTCGATCCAATGGGTCTGGCCTGACTGACGCCACAAGATCAAGTACGCTGAGTGACTCTTCAACGTCCGGCGTGGTCAGAAGTCGCAGAAGTGGTGCTACTAAGTCTGCACCTCGCCATTTCTCAGCGTCGATTCCGTGGATCTGAACCTCAGGAATAAGTGTTTTCAGAATATCAAGCGCAGCCTGCCTTACAGGCGCTGCACTATTGTTGACCATCTCCAAGAAAAATATGACAAGATCAACGTTGTAATCTGGAAATGCGGCAGGAAGAGCGAGAACATACTGCCGCAGAAAGTCAGCACGAGACCAAAAGCGGCGTTTCACGAAAGAATCTAACGTGCGCGACAGGCCTCCACTGAAAGGAGCGGCCAAGCGATGCAAAAGCTGCGCAGTTGTAGCTAGCCCCGTTACTAAGTGTGGTTGATCCATAGCAGTGAGGAATCGCGGCAAACTAGCAGCCAATAACTTAGGCGAAGGATCACGCGACGTTCCAAACAGCAGTATATTCTCCTGTTCGGTGAGTTGCCGTGTCTTAAGCTCCGTCAATTGATCTAGAACCTCATAACTAAGATCAATGGTGTTCTGTGATCTCAGACCATGCAATGCTAATGGTAGGACCCCTCCAAAGTCATCCAAGGATCCTTCCCAACGAGGTGGAAAAGTTTTAAGCGCAGCTTCAGCATGCGCTGGTGTCCACTTGCTCAGGAGCTTACCCAAGATAGACATGGCTTCGATATACTCGCGTTCATTGGCAGTAGTCAGTGACGCGATAGTTGCCCAATACAGTTGTGGATATACGAGCAGCTGCTCTGCGTCAAGCTGATCTACAATAGAGTTCAGAGTCATGAGTATCTGCGTAGCAAATCCCTGTATATCTGCAGCTTGCTCGCTGATAGTGCTTGACAGGCGTGCGAGCAGATTGCCTAGTATTTTCACATCCAAGTGAAGATCGAGACAGCGATAGACTTGTAAGCTGCGGCAGGCAATGTGGCGCACAGGACTAGCTGTCGCCCATTTTAGCGCCACCTGAGACCACTCACTCGGGTCTAAGGCATCGTGGCCATTGATGTGAGCCAATAGCGCAGATACCAGCTCGCCCATCTGATCGGGAACGGCACCGCTTTCGTCGCCATATCGCCATCTAAGGTTGCTCAGGAGATTCGTCAATTTTTGCATACTTTCCGGCTCAGGATTGAACATTCCGGCGAGGTTGAGTAAGAGCTCGCGCGTTTTATCCTGGACAAGGCTCACAAAGTGATCACCTAAAACAACGCAAATGTGGAGAAGCGATGCCAACTTCGGCGCCACCGGGGTAGATGCGCTGATAGTGTCGACCAGAAACACAACCGCCAACTGCCCGTGTGAGAATGGAGGCAGTGGAACCGCGCTCTTGCTTCCACTCTCTAGCTCATTAGCCAAAGCGACTACATTCGCCAGTGAGGCTACGTATGGAAACTCCTCCTCACAAGACGGAGAGACGAGCTCAGTGTTGTCATTGCTTTGCGTGATCATATGAGCAGGCTCAAGATAGCTTAGCAGCTTTTCAGTAATCACACCAGTAGCTGGCGATGAGAGTAGGTAAATGAGAGCAGTCCGTGAAACAGATACAGAGCCCGCGGTTCTCTGTTGAAGGCAGAAGTTCAACAAAAAATCCAAAACTCGTATGGCATTATTAGTAGCGCCTGTCCCACTCGTGCATAATGCTACCCATAAAGCCTCGACCTCGTGCTGCATGCGCCCGCTGAACACCGCAGTTATCTCCAAGAGATTCGCCAACACCATCTGAAGATCGGAATCGTTCTCAGAGCTGAACTCGATGTTTTGAATCCAAGGGAGGACAACACTTAGAATATCGCGCCTGTCACTGTCATTGACCGCCTGGAATGCGCGCGTCATTTGACTAAACAAATAGAAGGATTCATGACTTCTCTTGGCGGCCAACTTCCCACTCAAAACAAAGATCTCACGCTTGTAAACGCTAGGTGAAGTTGAGCGTAGTCGGAACTGAAATTCACCCGCAATCACTGACTCACCGTATAGAGCTTGTTCCACAACCTCTATAAGCTTTACGGCACGGAAGCGCGTTTGACTATCAGGGTCACCGATTTTGAAAAGCGCCAAAGCCAAGAATTGTTGTGGCTTTTCCATTTTTTGTTCAAGGAGCTCGGGGTGAGCCTCGAGAATGTTGACGAGCGCTACAAAGTAGACTTTGGCTACACCTCTCGAGCGCTCTGAGGAATTGTGGTAGCATCGTGTCACAACCTCTAAAAGAAGCTCAGGTCGAGATGCGTAACTGACCAACAGATTCTCGAGAGCAGTCCGGCCCGTATCTTGCGAAATTTGATCTGAATTCGAGGCAAGCAGCGCATATATCCAATGCAGAACAGGTTGGAGGTCGTTGATGAATCCCTGAGACTCTTTCAACAACGCTGCCATCGCTCTCGATGTGGCTCGGTCTGTATCGCGTTTCACGATCTCGAATTGTGCGAGCATGACATCACTTTGAGCGGAACGTCGTACATTGGCTCTTTTTTCAAGAACCGCTGAGCTGTTGCTACCGTAGGGAGACCAAATGTCCACCGTCTTCCAGAAAAGCAGCCATTCGGCAGCGGGGTTCCTACCTGTAAACATCAGTGACGGCCCTAACGCCGTGTACGTGTCGGTCAGCAGTTCGCTAAACGCTATACGTAAAGACGTCCCTTGAGAAGACTGAACCTGACCTAGCATCTCCCTGAGCTGCTGCAAAACTGAAACAACCTCTGTCCTGATCCACACATCTTGACGAATATCTCGCAGCTCTAGAAACACCGTTGTCTGCTTCAATATTTGCGCAATCCCAGTTATCACACGTAGCAGTGAGTCATTTGTGATATTCGTCTTCACCTGTTGCCTTTGCAAATGTTCGAATCGTGGCAATGCTTCACTCAGCACCGGCTGGAGGCATTCCAGAAGTGTCTTGTACGTGTTCACGTTGGTACAGGATAGACCTGACACGATTGCATCTCTCACGGAGTTTTTCTCAGAACCTAGCATAGGTATCACAATCTTGAAAACAGAGCGCGCAGAAGTAATCCGCTGGTGGTGTAGCGTGATGCGCTGATGGCTGCGTTTACGCGTATGCATTGCGCTCAACCCAGCAAGAGAATTTGTTTGTGTTGGCACATGCAGCTTCTGCTCTTCCGTAGACGTAAGCGTGGCACAAGCAACGATCAGATAGACCTTCCATTGTTCAATTATACCAAATGCAGTTGGCATACTAACATTCGTTTCCTGACGGGAGGCGATCTCCGAGACTGCCTCATGCATTTGTACCAGTCTATCACAGACGAGATTCCTGCAAAGCGCCACTGGAATCGGATGTGTCTCAAAACACAATGATATAATGGTAGGGAAAAACTTGAGCCACAGGGCACTATCAACACCATAAGTTGATTCTGCCAAACGAGCCAAAGAGGCTCTTTTTGACCTAAATTTTGCAAGCCGGTTTCGCTCCGGCATGCTGAGTTCTATTCTCTTCCAAGCTTGACTCAAGATCTGAACGATGGGGGTCGCCTGTAAAAGGTTTATGATTCGGGACGGCTTAGTGTCCCCTGACGTCGACTGGGCAGACTCCTGGTAGTTCATGATAGCTTGATCCATTGTTGTCGTTAACCACAAAATCCTGAGGCCCAATGCGCGCACAGCCATATCTTGAGAACATAAGAAAAATAGCCCGTTGCCTTCAATTTCCTCTACAGCAGACCATAGAACAAGCATTTGCGAATTCACGGATGGGCCGGGTATAGCGGCGTCCCCATTTTGCAATCTACTCACCCAAAGTTCGACAAGCTTGACGTATAATCCGAGATGCTTGGCTACAATGTGTCCGGGAGACTGTGCCAGAGTGTCAGATGCAACATCGTGCGAGACATCATAATCGTTGCTATTGCTACCCATGTGTAACCCAAGTCCAAGTCCACTTGTACGAAGGCCGCTGCCAAAACTGAAGCTAGACGAGTGGCCATGCGCGCCTGAGGAATTACCATCGTATGTCGGGCCTGATATTGAAGCACCAGTGCCCTGCGCACCGATAACGTCCATAGCCTCGGCATTCTTGGCGTCGACGGCCATCATGGCTTTGGTGTAAGGCGTGAAAAGTGTCCGCATGTCACACTCAGCCGCAATTTTTATCAACGACTCTGCCGACGCCTCGCTCAGTATACTCACTGGATGACCAACACATCGGCATAATACATCGAGGTGACGCAGATGCTGTTCAGGAGACCACCAGCTCGGCCAGCTGCGCAAGAAAATGAGCAAAAGATGTTGCTCTGCAGACTTAACGCCGATGAACATTCTCTCAGCAGCCATGTCAGCGACCTGCGAACTGGACGACATTCCACCTGAGGCTAATGATACTAGGTGAGAGACAGAGTTCTGGCGCGACGCTTGATCAGATATGACGCCACCCTGTTCAATCCATGCGCCGATCTGTCCAATGCAGGATCCGAATAAATCAATACTGGCCTGCATAGCAGCTGTAATGATTGGGCGATGAGGAAGCTCAGTATCCTTGGCCTCGCGAGCTCCAGCAAGAGGTTCGTTCGCAGACGGGCTGGCTTGTAGGGACGAAATGTTTCTGACAACCGGGAAGGGGGGTCGGTTTCCCGTACGGAGATCCTTCATGACTACCGTAAAGGCGTCCACAGCAATGCCGGCTCGTTCCGGTAATACGGCGGAGTCAAAAGCGATCGACTGCTGTTGAGAAACAGTGGTCGAATCACCACCAACGAGCATAGGGAAAAGCAGTTCATCGAGCGTGTACTGTTGGTAACCTTGGAAGGCACTTCGAAGCAGCGAGATACAAGCCGCGCGGGCTTCCCTATCTGCGTTTACCGCTTGCCAGTACTTTCTGGTTGTGTTGCTCAAAAACAGCTTCCGCAAAGCCTCGATTTTTTTTGTAGTAACATTCAAACTCTCGCCGCAGCGGAACATATAAACCCAAGCCAGCCGGGCAGCAGACGGCATAAGCTGAATGATGCGTTGAGGTTTAGCTTTGTTCTTTTGAACATACGATTCGAGCAATGACAACCAGTGCTCCGAGAAGAATGATTGAGGCGACAAACACAAACTCATCACAGATAAGGCGAATGTCGGCGAGTTTGCAGTCTGAGAAGATGCTGAGCCTACTGATGCAGCTCTCGATGCTATTCCAGTGTTCGTGTGTTTTTCCTGGGACGCCTGGTAGAGAGTTTCCATTGTCCGCGCCCAGACTGGCTGGTTAACTTCCACTGTAACTGACTCGGCCAACGGCTCAAGCATATGGCTGATTGCAGTAGCGTATTTTACGCGCAGAGGGCTTGATGCAGGAGTCCTAAGATAGAATTTTGATAGTGACTCTAGGAAAACAGAGCTCTCCTCCAAGAACTCCTCTGGATAGAGCTTTATTTTCAAGTGTTGCATCGCCTCGAGCAAGAGTGCCGCCCTCACTTCTTGCTTTTTAGAGGTAACCTTTTTCTCCAGCTCAGCTAAAAATCTATCGTCAACACTTGCAAGTCGGAATGAGCTCATTTCACCCAGTAACTTGGCAAGATATCGCCAATTCGCGCCGCGCACTCCGTTTGATGCTACAACTTCCGGATCAGCCGATATCATTTGCTTGAAGACAATGTCTTCGAGCTTCTCGCCTAGGCTCTCGCCGAGGATCTCCGGTGGGGTCTGGCGAATGACCTCCATGAGCGCCCGGCACAGCACATAGAGGCTAGCTAAGCTGATGCTTGGTTGACCACGCTTTGTCTTTCGCCAGTACATGATGCTGTCGATCACAGGTTTCGGCCGTCTGCGGGCAACATGGCCCATGCTCTCCAGGATCAAATCGAACTCAGCATCGACCCCTTCACCGAGAAGATCCTCTATGGATTCATCAGGAGTCTGAGGAAGCATTGACAGCTTCTTCTCTGTGTACCGCACGAATCTGGTAAATAGAATGTGTAATGCGTATTCGGCAATAGGCTTCTCATCCTCTTCAGTGTTTGCAACCGCCGGTTCAAGCTCAGGAAAGCTAAAACGTTCACCCTCCGGGGCCGGGCCTGCCGGAGTTTCAGGGCCGCTCATCAAATTAAGATCCCCCAAATCGGGAATCTCAATTTGTTCAAGTTCACCAGGCGGCATTGCTAAAAATTCGATGCCACAACACTCGACGGCGACTCCGTGTAATTGCGCCGGGGACCGCGCTATGTCAGCAGGATATATATATCCCTGTCGCCTCCTGGTACGCGATCAAAACAATAAGAATAGGGTAACCGTGCGATCTAACAGTAAAGGTTATTACGCTAATTTCGCTTTGCTACTAACACGGCAAATGAATTTTTGGCCTTTAATGAAGGCAGAATGCAGCTTTTAAAGGCTAAGTAGTCTTTCATGCTGTGTTCCGGTATACGAGGCAGGTGTTACAACACTTATTCGGGCTCTTTCGTGGCTGTCTTAGCCTTAGTTTCTTCTGTAGCTTTAGTTGTATTTACTGCTGCAACGCAACATTGAGTAACCGCTACTACCTCTTTGACCAAACTACCATATGACCCCCACACACAAGATGATCCTTGGCTACCTATGTCTCCTAAGTTCCCTGCACATGATGTAAGGGCAGTTCCACGGGACCCGTAAGTACGACAGTGTGTGTGACGAAGTTGAACGAACGAACTAAGTAGTGGGCTAATGATTAACTATGAAAAAGCTCACTCCACGATATAGGCTTACGCACAGCATTAGAAAAGCCTTCCGAGTACTGAACCCAGACTTTACGCGCTTTTCGGTCGGCGGTTCTTTCAGCCTGCGTCGCAGAAACTGTAACCTCGTTTCCAAAAAAGCCTGAAGGACGCACCTTTGTAGGAGGTTTTGAGGACTCGCGCGTAGCTGAGGGAACCGCTCGAGGCACGTTATCGCGGTCATTAATCGACGCAGAAGCATTAGACATGTCATCTCGCCTTCGAAGCTCGTTGAAACCGTTGTGAAGTTGACTTCGGGGCATGAATTTCCATGACGATGCCAAATCTCGCGCCGCCTCATCGAAAATCACAGCTAGCTCTATGGGGGGATCTAGCTTGTGAGTCAAAGAACCATTTTCCTGCTTCTCAGTTTTGAGTCCTAAGCCCAGCTCTTTCAGGGAGGCTGCCAGAGAGACGAGACGTGGTTTTTCGTCTGTTTTGGATGACACCGAAGTTTGCGGACATGCAAGCTTTATTGCATAAGGAAAAAGCTCGGTCAAAGCGGTAAAGCGGCAGAAAGATCGTCGCACAAGAGGACCTGACTGTTTCATAGCCAGCTCAACAATACTCTTTGTTTGCTTAACGGTTTCGTAGTTTGACGGAGGCTTCGCAAAGGCTCTGCCACCCAACAAAGGGACCTTTTCCTTTGAGGCACTGAGCCGCGGTGACCGAAAAAACTGTCCAAAGGCGTGGGCCACCATTGCCTTGATCTCATCGTTAGTACCGCGATGATCAGCGAGCTCCAAGAAATCTCCTAAGGCCGCGGGTTTCCCCATCATGTCATCTATGTAGTTGCAGTTCGGGTATGCAGTAAAGCAACTGGCGATGAGCTTGTCGAGATCTGAGCAGCTTTCGAGCTGCTGGAAGCTTGCTGGTTTTTGAGCTTGGAACTGCATCTTCGCTAATGCCGACCAATCTGTGAGCTCGAAATTCTCACGGTCCTCATCGAAGCTGTACTGGGCACCGAATTGGATGGCGTTCAGGCAGGCGCGCATGTCGTAGTCACAAGAGTCTGCTATGCGAGATAAAGCACGCGTTGGTAAGACGAGCCCCTCATCTTTAGTGATGGCCTCAAGCCGCTTCAATAGTCTGCCCGGCGTATGGCGCTGGAAATGCACAATCTCGGCGTGTTGACGCAACGCATGCAAATTGGGCGCCCAAACGTCGTTACACACGGCAATGATAGGCCGCCGCAGGAGCTTGTACTTTCGCCGTCTCCTCGAGTGCTGATTGCTATGTTCTGCATTCAAAAGTGCCTGCTGGTCCTCCTTTAAAAGGTTGACAAGAGCGCGTACAAACCCGTGTTCAGAGGCGCCTTCGACCTCGTCTGCCACAATGCAGAGCGGACGCTTTGAATAAGCTTGATGGCTCTGAACAGCGCTAGTTATACGTTCGTTCACCACGGCCGCGTTGCGCTCATCGCTCGCGTTGATCTCCAGGACATCGTAGCCCGCCTGCTTTGCGATTGCATGAGCAGCAGACGTTTTACCGGAGCCGGGAGGCCCGTTTAGTAGCAGCACTTTTTTGAGCGGCCGACCATGCGCGTCAGTATACTCTGAAAGCTCGGGTTCAGTGCCAAACACAACAGCACGCCAGCGACTGAGCCAACGCAAAGTAATCCTGTTCGCATCATCATTTCCAACCAAATCAAAAAACTGCTGGGGTCGGTATTTTTCACACAACAGCTCGCCTTCCTGTATACGTGCTTTCTTTCTCTGTGACCTGTGCTCTGGCATCGGCGTCTCTTCCGACGCCTTTCGTTTCTTAACGGTCGCTAGCAGATCATAGATGGGAATGCCGTACGGCGTCTGCGAATTAGAATCAATAGACATATTGGTGCTGCTCTTCGCTCTAAGCCTTAGTGGGCAGTTCTTACTCCCCGATCCGGTCCTGTCCTGGGGCGGCGGTACGGAGGTGGGTGCAGCATGGTTGACCGTAGTTTCAGGCCGGCTGGTGATATTGAATTGGCTGAGAATATCTTCTTCATTTTCAGAGTCTTCAAGGTGCGCATTTGTTACATTCTTTGCAAATAGCACACTCATTATCCCCGTTTGCGTGTCGTGGGTATGAAGTTGCAACGCGTCAATCACCTAAGCTGCAGGCGCGTAAAGTCGCGTATAATAAGGTACGTGTGTGGGTAATAAAGAAGAGTGCAGCATTATACACCACTTTTCGGAGCTAACAAAAAAACGGAGCGCACAGCGTGCACAGCTGGTCATTACAGTATATACATTAACCTGTATCTTCATACCAAGAACTGAAGTTACGCGTAAATACCTTCCTCCAGGCCTAATGGTGGCTCCTTACCGTAGAACCTAGTCCAGCTCACGGGCTGCTTCAGGGCCATAGGAGGCAGCCCGAGCTCGAGTACAAGTTTATGAGCCATCTGAAGTGCGTCTGCAAGGTTGTCACCCTCATATACAAAGGAGACCAGGGCATAGCTCTTGTCATAAACTTCCAGCGCTTCATTCACAAAACCTGAGTCCTGCAGAGGTTCTGGGACGGATATGGTACTTACTTCCCCGCCTGTACCGGTTGGCTTTAAGCGCGCACCCGCGTTGGCCGAGCCGACGATGATAACGCCTTTGGCCGCTTGCTCTGATGTTTGCTCGCGCAAAGAGCTAACGAATTTCTGCTTCTGGCCTGGGAGAGGCGGCGAGCGGACCTGCACAATATAATCGTCGTTTAGTTTGAACAGTTGCAAAGCAGTGGCGATGTCTTGGGGCTGTGGCGCCCCGTCGACATAGTCAAGGGGTCCTACAAACGGCGATAAAAACTCATCATCTAGGGACGCCACGAGCTGAAACCCATAGGTATGAATTACGAGATCCAGGGCAAGTTGAGGTACGTTGCCAATCGAAACAGAAGGAATCACTAGCATGATTTCGTTGGCATCTACTAGCCGGCTGGGGCCAGCCGGCGCTGGTTGCCCTGAACTGGTATTGAGTCACGTGACACGCTGGAAATTTGAAATCCGAGATCAACCACCGCTACTAATCTCAGAACCACAACAGTCCTACCGTCACAGGTCAGCGACTTATTTCTTAGCTGCCTTACTAGTCTGCAAGCAATGGCGCTAGATGGGTTGATCAACACGTACATTGTCGAGGATGATGAAGGTGTAGCATTCTCAGTCGCAGATAAAATCTCTAAGGCCTCTCCGCTGCTGGGAATAGTTCGTGCCTTGGAGGACCCGCTCACGCAAGAAGACGCTGCTGTTCGCTCTAAGGCAACGCAATGCCTAACAGATGTTGTCAAACACCTAAAGGATTTGCAGCCTCAAGAGCTTGCAGTTTTAGCCATGTTTCTGGTGGATCGGGTCGAAGACTTTGCGTCTGTGGGCGCCGCAGCAGACGGTCTCGCTGAAATCGTGGGAAGACGCGAATTTAGGATACCAGATGAGTCGTTTTGGTTAAAGCTGCGGGAGGTGAACATGCTCGATCTGGACCAGCCTGTCAGGTTCAAGGTATTCACTTTGCTAGACAGGCTTTCTTCGCAGAGTGATGCTGCGGCGTTCGTGCCCACGTTCGTGGCGCTTGCATCCGGCGAAAAGGACCCGCAGAACCTCATGATATCTTTGAATGTCAGTCAACGTGTTTTGGCTCAACATGGCGATAAGCTTCCAAGGGAGCAGTGCGCAGAGCTGTACGACATCACCTTTTGTTATTTCCCCATCACTTTTAACCCACCCAAGGACATGCCTGTACTCATCACGGCCGATGAGATCCGCGAGCGCCTGCGGGCTGCTCTTGCGTCTCCGGCAATTGCGCAATGGGTGGTTCCCGGCTTGATCGGAAAGCTCGCAGCAGTAAGCATTGGCGTCAAAGTGGATGCCCTGGTCACCCTTTTAGATGTAGCTCAAAGTCTCAAGACTTCAGGAGACCTCGTGCAATACTGGAATGCCATATGGGAGGGGACGCGGTATGAGGTGTTGCATGGCACGCCGCAGAGTGAAACGCACAAGCCGGTAATAGACCTGCTATCGCAACTCGTGGACATTCCTGCGTTTCTGGAGGCGGTTATAAGTGAGTTTAAGGCCGAGGATATTCCAAAGGGTAAGCTTGCGCAACTTTGCAGCCTTGTGGTCGGAGTTTCGACCTCGGAACATGTGTGGAATACACTGGCACCGCCAGCGATTGAGAAGGCAATGGAGTCAGCCAGTCTCCTCAACTTATTTTTGGACTCGCAATACCCAGTTCCGTGCTCTGATCGCGTGCTACAAGCGCTACTTGTGTCGTTGGCAAATGGCGAACGCCGCGAAAGCACGGAAGGGCTCAAAAAATTAGCACTCCAGGAAAATGACTATGCACCGCTTATCGTTCAGACGCTGACACAAGAGAAAGCATATAGTGCTCTTGCCGAATTGGCCAAAACTCGCTCTGATGCAGTAAAAGATTACTGCCTGCCGCAGCTTTTGTCGGAACTGCCATCGTCTTTAGAGGCGCTTGGAAGAATATGCTGCGTGCGTCCTCTCGTCCACGTCTTAACGGTGAGGCTTTTGTCGCGGCTTGATCTTACTGACCACGAATCTTCGATGGCGTTTTTGCACACGATTGACGAGTCATCTGGTCACCTCACCTCGACTGCGGAACTTATGGGGTATAACCGCATACTTATTGCGCCAGTTTTTGAGAAATTTGCTGGTGCACAGGATCTTGCGGAGGACCTTGTGGACACCGCCTGTATTCTAGTTGAGCGAGCTGCGCGCGGCGTATCGCCAGAACACCAACAGAACCACGCAACGACAGTGCTGTCCAGTCTCGGTAAGATCCATTTTCATCTCATCTTGAGCGCTTTAGCGCCCATGAAAGAGTTCCCGTTTGATAAGGACTTCCTGACCAGCTATGTTCAGCCACGCCTTGCAAATGCAAGTACGTTGCTGGAGCGCGCTGCATACTTGAGGACACTAGCGCTCACGGCGAACAAGTGGCCGCAGTATATGGATGAGACCCTCAACGCTCATCAGCTTCAGGACCACGATGAACTAGAAGATGCGAACGCACTTGAAAGCTTTGCGTGGCTCACTAAAGGCCTCCTGTTCCGTGCGGACTCGCGGGGGTTTGCAAACGCGAAGTATCTCACGAACAACGTCAAAGGAAATCCAGCTGTGGCAAAAATTTATGGAGTGCTGTTGGCGCCGGATCGCGTACTCGTGAAGGAAAATGGTTGCATTGTGCGAGCTCTGTTCCGTCAGCGTCTGTTTGTGGAGAACCTGGAAGTGCTTTCGCCACAGCACGAGTCGCCGGAATCGCTGGTCGCGTTGAGTGCCTTGCTCAAGTATACGCCTCAATCAGTTGTGGCTTCGCAGTTTTCGAAAATATTCCCGTTGCTGCTTGCAAGCCTCAACATCAAGGCAGCTCGCGTGCAAGCCGTGGCTCTGCAGTCGCTGTGCGACTCGCTCCCGGAGTCTTCAGCCACAATTGAGCCATACCTGGACAATTTGGTCCCCCGACTACTGGAGTTAGCCGTATACGCAAGTGCTGCCGAGGTGCGCGTTACGTCTCTAAAGACGCTCGTTGCCATACACAAAGTCCTTGACGCGCAGCTTGAGCCCTACAAAGAGGATGTCTTAGACAAGCTCATCCCGGCACTTGGCGACAAGAAGCGGGATGTCCGTAAATTCGCGGTGATATGCCGCCAGGCGTTCTTTTAGGCTATGAACGACGATTAATGCTGAGCCGTGTTAATTGTAAAATATGTAGTAGTCTGCGCCTGCGCTCAGAAGGAACCAAAGGTTTGTCACCGAAGTAGCTTATTATATACTGCATACTGAAACGCCATGTACGCATCACTCGCGACGCCCACTATCTTTGTCTCGCCATGTTATTATTATCATAACTGCACGCCCGGCAGAGTGAGCGTGAGGCAAACGAGGCGCATTTTACGTGGGTACGACCCTCACCCTGAACTTACACACGTCTTATTAGGCTTCGCGTCTTGCAAGGGTTAAAACTGTAATCAACTAATATTTAGATTAGCTTGGCTTGGCTAGGCTAGGCTAGGCTTAGGTTAGCACACGCGACTTTGACATTAATCTGCTTAGGCGCTCCAGCTGGCATTGCAACGCTGCGACGTATAAACGACAAAAGGAAGCGAAATGGTTCTTGCCGACGTCATTTTTAGGCGAGCATGCGTAGAATGCTCATCAGACCCTCCGCAATGCAAGGAGTGTCCCTCCGGTCAAATGTGCACGCTGTCTGTGCAAACGTGCCAGCGCTGTCCGGAGGCCAAGTGCGTTGCTAACGGCGAGCAGACGTCCAATCACGCCGGTGCCATTGCTGGCGGAGTCGTCGGCGGTTTAGTGGGGCTGGGCTTCCTGATCGGCGGGCTCTTGTGGTTCAAATACAGACACCGGCGCCAGCGGCATCTGCAGAGACTGCAGCAGCAGGTGTCGGAGCTCACGCCGCCCGACTCGCCGAACTATGCCGAGGGATACCCCGAGTTGAAGGCGCCTAGTATCACGACGACGCATGGCGAGAGCCAGATGCTTCCAATCGAGATCCACTTTAGCCAATCTCCGTTTGGGAACCCGTACATTGGCGACGGCCATCCCATTATTCGCGAATCAATAAGAGAGAGCGAGTACTCGTTCGGCAGCGAGAATGTGGATGCAGATAATAACGGCGGCCTGCGGCACTACGATGTAGCCGTGCAGGGGCGTGCTAACTTGGTCAATCTGGACAAAGCCAGAAGGCAGCGGCCCCAGCCTCCGCCCACGCGCCTGGCGCAGGGCCAGCTTTACGACATTGTCGAGCATAACGAGAGTAGTATGCTGGCGCCGCCGAGGCCTGCGTCGCAGGATACGCGTGCGCAGCCACCCCTGCGGCAACAGTCTTTACGAGAACAGACAGCCCGGCCTGAATCCACACGCCCGCCGTCATCACGGCGAGCGTCCAACGCCGGCGCGCCTGTGGACTCGCGACGGTATACCAACATGACTTTGAACGGAGAACAAAAACCAAGCCGCTTCAGCCGTGCGACAAGCCGTGAATACGTAGCCGACTTGCCAGACGAGGCGCGCCTCTACGAAAGTCATGGACTATTCGAAAACTAGGCTCACGGCCCACTCATATATTTATTTACAATTTTCGCATCAAGCTACTAATCCTTCGTGCCACGCGACAGATTTCGACATTCAAAAACCGCCTCACTGAATGGGGCGTCTAGTGCATGCATGCATTGCCCCTCCATGCGATCGTTTGACGTTGGGACATATGTATATATATGTAGGGCCAGCAGCGTTTGGGCGCTACATATCATGTGCCGCCCGTTGAGCAATGCATGAGAGGGTGAGACGGCGGCAGCAAGCCCTTATTGTTTGCCAAAGTAGCCTGCGAGACGCCACGACTGGGACGTCTCTGCTAATACAAAATCTTTGTAGAAGTGTTAGCTCGGCTAAATAAAAATCGCATCTCGTCAAGTGCGAAGTTCACGGTCCAGACACGATCTCATTCCGTCCCGGGCGTGTCTGTGCATCACATGATAAGCAATGTGTGGCGCGTATGCCCAATGAAATGGGCAAGCGGGACGCAACTGTTGCCTGGGCTAGGCTTTCATGTAGCGCTCACCTCGTGCATGTGGCTGTTGTTCGTGATTACCTGTCGTTAGGCAGATCGACATGCACCTATATAAAGAGCCCCTCCCCCGCCCTTTGGCAGGGTTGCAGCAGCAATTGTCAGAACCATCTATGTCTTCTCCCAAATTCACTGAAATCGACCAGAAGGCCGTCGACACCATCCGCGTGTTGGCCGCCGACGTTGTCGGCAGGGCCAACAGTGGCCACCCTGGCGCTCCCATGGGTCTGGCTCCGCTGGCGCATGTACTGTGGCAGTATGTCATGAAGTTCAACCCGAAGAACCCCTACTGGTTCAACCGCGACCGCTTCGTGCTGTCCAACGGTCACGCCTGCGCGCTGCAGTACATTATGCTGCACCTTTACGGCTACGATATTACGATGGACGACCTGCAGCACTTCCGCCAGTTCAACTCTAACACGCCGGGCCACCCTGAGCGCGAGCTGCCTGGCATTGAGGTCACTACTGGCCCTCTTGGCCAGGGTATTGTGAACGCCGTTGGTCTTGCTATCGCTGAGAAGCAGATTGCTACCAACTTCAACCGCCCTGAGCACGAGGTTGTCAGCGCCCACACCTACTGCATCCTCGGTGACGGCTGCCTTATGGAGGGCATTAGCCACGAGGGTCTGGCGCTCGCTGGCCACCTCAAGCTTGGTAAGCTTATCGCTTTCTACGACGACAACCACATCTCCATCGACGGTGACACGAACCTCGCATTCACGGAGGACACTGAGGAGCGTTTGAGGGCTTACGGCTGGCATGTGCAGCACGTCAAGGATGGCAACAACGACATGGCTGGCATTTTCGAGGCCATCGAGAAGGCCAAGAAGGTCACTGATAAGCCGTCGTTCATCCGTGTCACGACCACCATTGGTTACGGCTCCGTGAACGCTGGCACGCACGGCGTCCACGGCTCGCCCCTGAAGCCTGATGATATGGCCCACCTCAAGAAGGAGTGGGGCTTCGAGCCTGACCAATACTTCGTCATTCCTTCTGAGGTCAGCAGCCAAGCGTTCACGAAGGGTGCGCAGGGCGCTGAGCTTGAGCGTGCTTGGGACGAGGAGGTCCGTAAGTACAAGGAGAAATACACGAAGGAGGCCGAGGAGCTCATCCGCCGCGCGAGGCGGAAGCTGCCCGAGGGCTGGGAGAAGGCCCTCCCTACGTACTCGCCCAGCGACCCCGCTGTTGCTTCGCGTAAGCTGAGCGAGACTGTTCTCACGAAGATCGAGTCCGCTCTCCCCGAGCTTGTCAGTGGCTCGGCTGACTTGACCGGCTCTAACCTCACAATCTGGAAGGGTGCCGTCTCGTTCCAGCCCCCTGAGACGAAGCTTGGTGACTACGCCGGCCGCTATCTGCACTACGGTGTGCGTGAGCACGGCATGGTTGCGATCATGAACGGCATTGACGCCTTCGGTGGTCTCATTCCTGTTGGCGGTACTTTCCTCAACTTCGTGTCTTATGCCTCGGGCGCCATGCGCCTGGCGGGTCTCTCTGGTCACCGTACCATCGTTCTGGCCACGCACGACTCTATTGGTCTGGGTGAGGATGGTCCGACGCACCAGCCTATCGAGACCTTGGCTCACTTCCGTGCCACCCCTAACATGATGGTCTGGCGCCCGGCTGACGGTAACGAGGTCAGCGCTGCGTACAAGGTTGCCATTGAGAGCCTCGAGACGCCTACGATCATGGCTCTTTCGCGCCAGAACCTGCCGCAGCTCGAGGGCTCTTCTATCGAGAAGGCCGTCAAGGGTGGTTACATCCTCAACGAGTCTGTCGAGAACCCGCAGATCATCATTGCCTCCACGGGCTCTGAGGTTGGCATCTCTGTCGACGCTGCCAAGCTCCTTGAGAAGGAGGGTGTTCGTGTGCGTGTGGTTTCTATGCCCGAGTTCTACACCTTCGACGGACAGTCTGAGGAGTACAAGCTGTCTGTGTTCCCGGATGGTGTGCCGGTTCTGAGCGTTGAGGTCATGTCGGCGTTTGGCTGGAGCAAGTACGCCCACGAGAGCTTCGCTATTGACCACTTCGGTGCCTCTGGCAAGTACACCGACCTGTACAAGGCGTTTGACTTCACGCCGGAGGGTGTCGCGAAGCGTGCCAAGGCGACGCTTGACTTCTACCAGGGCAAGAACCCGCTTTCGCGTATTCACACGGCGTTCCCTCACCTTGTTCAGCGTGGCCCGGGTCCTTACCGCACCAGGTAAACATCTAGTTGAGCGTTATGTCTAAATCTTGTGAATTGATATAAATTTTTACTCGACGTGTGGCCAGTATGCACGTCTTTCGATGTCTAGCTACACTCGGCTCAACATTTGATTATTACATTTGTCATTATCCGAGGGCGTCGACTCATGTGGGCTACCGAAGAGGTGCTAGTGAATGCGGCGACCGTAGTGTTTCTGCTGTCCGCATCGGCGAGCGTCGTACTCGCAGTGGAGGTGCCAGTGCTGCGGCCGTTTCTGGATTACGGTAAGACTTCGACACCTCGGAAGAAGACCACGGGGCTGGTCGCGCGACTGGCAGACATTACGGTGCCTCATAGATGGTTTTCGCATTTCTACGTCGTCTTGCTAGCGATAACGAGCTTCCTATCCATACGCGATGGTATGAACGCTCGTCGGTTGTTGCTGATTCTGCAGGGATGCCGTAGACTGTTAGAGCAGCTCACACTTTTTCAGAGCTCGCGCTCGCGCATGCATGTCTCTCACTATGTCGTAGGGCTCGCGTTCTACACAGTCGAGGCACTGGCCGTTGTGCCTTCTCGCCAAAAGCATCAGGCAGTTGCGGTCTTCATATTTTGCATTGGCTCCGCCTACCAGTTTGCCTGTCACTATGCGTTATCTCACACGCGAAAATATCTGTTTCCAAAGTTCCCTGTCACGAGCTCGCATGCTAGCCTGACCACAGCGTGTCCGCATTATGGTGCGGAGCTCTTCATTTATTTGGCATTCGTGGGACTTGCAGACCCTGATTGCCTTGGCGGTTTGTCCGTAACACTGGCAACTATGGTTTGGGTGACGACCAGTTTAGGCGTGTCAGCGACGCGGACACGCGCACACTACAATAGCGAATGCACGAACCGCCAAGGAGGCGCAGGTGCTGCGAACCGCCGAATATCGAACCGCCAAGAACAATACATAAAGTGGGCAATCTTACCATACTTATTCTAATCTCAACGATATATCCAGGAGGAAAGTCTGATACCAGCGCCAAGAATTGCAATGAGACTTGCACAAGACAGCAAGAGTTCAAAAGCCAACCCCATCTACCCTTTGACCGAAAGCAGCGGCCACTCAGGCCAGCACCTAGTCAATAGTATGTTCAACGTCGAGATACCGCACAGCCAACCACCGCGTGTGAACGCCGACTACCCGGAAACCAGCTTCAAATCCAACGAGATGCCCTCCATGTTCCCCCATCATCCGCAGGGTCCAGTCATGACGGACCGGTCTGACGCGCCTACGCCGTACCCAAGTTTGATGGCACGTTTTACACTGCTCTACTTGAACGCAGTAACCTTGCAGTGCATCGGGCTGGCGATTGGCGTGGCTCTGTTCTCGTCACTATTGCAGTACTCGTTGCACATGGCCGACCTCAACGCTGCAGACTCCTGCGTATGGTCGAGCGGTACGGTTTCTTTACCCGCAACGGCAGCAATTGTACGGGATCAAACATACAGTGGTGTTAACGCGACCATTTGGAACATGAAGCAAACCGCAATCTATGGCATAGAGACCACAACGGCAGGATACAGAGGCGCTGCTAAGGCAGTCTGTGAGGCTCGCAATGAAGCTGCCCGGAACGCCACGCAGAATATGGCCGAATGGACGAGCAGCATGATTCAGGAGGTGAAAAATACGACTGAGACATTGTTTGTTTCGCTACAAGAGGTTGGACGGGCTCTTGAAAGCTCCGGATACTTCAATGGCTCAGCGAGGGACCTGTCCAACGCGTTTAACGTCACAATCCCCACTGACTCGCATCAGACCGATTGTAATGTTATGGTGTCTAGGAGCATTCCGAACTCCACCGTGGCTGCAGCGTTTGAGCAGGTCGAACTCATCGCCTCGCACGCGCAAGGCAGGTTAGCTACAATAATGGACAAGCCTATTCCAAGCGTCAACATTTCGCATGCAAACAATACTGGAGCGATCCCGCATGAGCTTGGAGTGACCAAGGCGACGAAAGCTTGGGTCATATTTTTCTCTGTCGCTGCTGTTTTGTCTGTGGTCCCCGCGGGGTATAAGGAGTATTACCGCTGGCATTATCAGCTCACTACTGAAAAAGAGCTCCAAAGTCAACCACAGTTCGATTTTTTCGAAACAGGCTACCGAGTCTCACATTATGGCGGTGCATTGCTAGCGGAGTTTATCGCTCGCAACGTAGTTCGGTCAGGTCACCATACACGCAGAGTGTGGGCTCAGTGGGCTTGGAATTATTCATTTTCAAGCAATCTTAGTAGGTTGCTTCAGTCTGGCATTTTCCTTGCTCTGTTTGCAATTGCGAATTCGACGCTTATTAGCAACATGCGTCTACCACAGTCTTCGGCTATGGACTGCAGCAGCTCGCCGAGCTGGGATGCCACACCCTACCTCGAATTTCAAAGAGATCTTAACCAGGACTTATTCACCCTCATCTCTCAGGCGCTTGAAGAACTTGACTCAAACCAACTCCGCTTTACACGCTCTCTGCAAGATGAGGCTCAACTGGATATCGCCGTGTATGCGCCGTTCGGTCGTGGCATAGGCCTCGAAGAAGTGATAATGCCCCCTTCGTCTCAACAGCCTCAGCCTAGTTCGGTCACTGGCAATCCGCTCGCGGCCGTGACAGATCTACTGAAGAACATCAACTCTGCCTTATGGATTGCTTCGCTAGTCTTGTTCGCCATTTGGGCGCTCTTTGCGGTAAGTGCGTTCGGCTGGGCCATCTTTAAAGCTCACAAGACCAAGAACAGCTATGGAGCGAACCAGACGCCCGCGAATCGTATCTAAAGCTCAATATATTTTCTACCTTGCGATCACAAACGTTAAGTTTTTAGCGAGAGCGTCCACCTGCCTTCGAGAAGCTCTGAAGAGATTCGCGACTGGCCTTAGTTTTGGGAAGGAGTTCAGACTTTGCAGGTGCCTCCAAGAACCCGACAGCCACGAGGAACGACAGATAAGCACCCACGGTTTCGTAGTCAACACCAGCACCCGCGCTTCGGTCAACTCCAGTGAAAGCTTCATCAGCCTTCAAGACCTTTCGAGCATTGGCATCATCCAGCTCGGGTGCCTTTGTGTCCTGCGGCAAGTCGTCCAAAACAAAGTGCAATAGGGGGAACAAGGCACTGTCGCCCTTCTCAACAACAAACTTTTCGAGAGCCGCACGCCAATATACGTATTCAGTCTCCTTGACATCATAGCCAAATTGATTCAGACTGCCGAGGAACTTGTCGAATGTGATGCGCGGGTGAGACGTCACATGCACAACGCTGATGTCCTGCAAAACCGAGGCGTTGAGAGTGGCCGCAACAGTCACCCGAGCAACGTGATCCACGGGAACCATGTTCACAGAGTTTGTAATTCCGGGATAGAGTCCGAGCTCTTCGCTACCCTTCAGCATCCTTAGAAGGAAATCATCTGTATTGGAAACTCCCGTCTCGGAGTCTCCAACAACGTAACCGGGTCGGATAATAGCGCCGCGAAGCCCATGACTCTTACCTGCAACTCGGAGAAGGTATTCCGCTGCCCACTTCGACTGCCCATAGCCAGTTCCTAGACCTGTGCGACTACCTTCCAACGAGTCTTCTTCCGGGATGCCATCGGAACCACGCTCCACAAGTGAATCACTCAACTCCACATAATGCGGGTTGTCAAGAACCGAAGTAGACGACACGAACGAAAGATACTTCGGTTTGCCAGAAGTGCACAGGTCCATAACATTGAGTGTACCAATAACGTTAGGCCCACGCAGGACCGAGTAAGGGTAGACCCAGTGGACGAGGGCGCCGTTGTGAATCACGATGTCCACATTCTCAAGCAAAGCGGTCCAATCTGCCTCACTAAGGCCGAATCTCTTCTTTTCCAAAGACCCCGTAACAATCTCGATACGCGACGCATATTCATCCTTCCAGATACCATACGCCTGGCCGGTGGTTTTGACACGCTCAAGCCCATGGGCAGCATCCCGAGCGCGTACTTGCGCAACAACCTTCTTAGTAGCAGGACGTTCAAGAAGATCCCTCAGAATATAGGCTCCAAGGAAACCTGTGGAACCTGTCAGGAAGACGGTGTAACCATCATTTACTGTTCCCGAAGCGGTCACATAGCGTGGCAAGGACTTCGCGAGCTCGTTTGCATCATCTCCGTACTTAGCGGCCTCGCTTGTCGCCGGCTCGACCGGACCCTTGGAGTCTAGAACGTTCTCACCTTGTTTCAAATCATCGACTGTCTTGGCAAATGCCTTGATAGTCGACGCAGCGAACACGGCACCCAGAGGGAGCTCAGGGACTCCGAGTTTCGATCTAGCCTCGAAAATCATCTTAGTTGCTAGGATGGAGTGTCCACCGAGATCAAAGAAACTATCGGTCACGTCAATGCTCGGCGGGCGTGTGGGTAGGACCTCGAGCCATAAATCACGCACATTGATTTCTGATTGAGTCCAACTGGAATCGTCAGCTTCCTCACCACCTTTCCGGCTTTGTAGGTGCTTGCTGGCAAGCTCCATTTGCGCAGTATCGGGGAACGGCAGCCGTGGCTTGTCGATCTTTCCATTGGGGTTGAGAGGCAACTTAGGCAGCGGAACAATAAGGCTGGGAATAGCATAGGAGGGAAGCCTGGTCTTCAGATATGCTCGGATGCTCTTGATGAGCCGCTGGTACTGCACAAGACCCCGGACGGCGGGACTCACCTCATCATCTTCGTCGAGACTTTCATGCGCGGACATCATTTCATCGGCCCCGGAACTTTCAGGGACGATGTATGCAACTAGCACAGGCTCTTCGTCCTTGTCACGGCGAACTAGCGTTACGTTCTCACGCACCTGGGGATGCTTAGACAAGTGCGTGTTGATTTCGCCCAGTTCGATGCGGAAGCCACGAATCTTAACTTGGTCATCAGCACGACCACTGACCTCGGTATTGCCGTCAGGAAGGTAGCGGCCGAGATCGCCGGTTCGATACAGGCGGTCACGCGGACCCAGCCAGCCGTCACGCGCAGCCGACTCTGATTTCCAGTGATTTGGCTCCACAAACCAGCTCGTGAGGAACTTTTTCGCAGTCATGTCGGGTAAGTCAAGGTAGCCGTCTGAGAGACCACCAGCGCGAACATAGATCTCACCAACCTCGCCTACACCGCAAATTTGCTCGGGCGAATTACGATTGACAACAAGCATTTGCACATTTAGCATTCCCTTCCCAGCTGGGATGGTATCCTTCTCTGTGTTCAGGAACTGCGAGTTCTCGTTCACAGACGGGACACGGAAGTAAGATACTGCGCGCTGCGTCTCAGTTGTGCCATACATGTTGATGATAGCCACATCATGAGCGAGCGCTTGTAACTTAAGACAGTCACGCTTGGTCAGAATGTCGCCGACAAAAAACGCGTTGCGCAGCTCCGGTATCTGCGCCGTGGCTTGCGCGCTCAAAAGCTGCCCCATTGCCGGCGTGAGGTGCGTCACAGTGCAGCCAGTCTCTGCCATCCACTCTGCCAGCCTACCAGGAGTTCCAATGTCATCCGCCGTAGGCACATAAAGACGCGCGCCCAAAAACAGGGGAGTAAAAATATCACGCTGAATAGGGTCGTGCGCGATACCAGACAGCATAGTAAACTTATCTTTCTCGCTTAGGCCGAAAGTTTCCGCCATCCACGGAAAGTAGTACGCGAGAGAGAAGTGCCGACCGCGTACGCCCTTGGGAATACCCTCACTTCCACTAGTAAAACTCAGCGTTGGATGGTTGTCTGGGCCCACACGAACACCAGTCTGCTCGTGTTTGTGCTCCTTAGCCGAGGTCAGATCTTCATGTGCGGTGACATTGCCATTGCTCTCAAGCTCCAAACCAGTCAGCTCAGCTTTCAACTGAAGATTGTCGTGAATATATTCCTTCACGGCTGGAGCTAGCTTGCCCGCCTTGTTGAGCACAATGAGGCCACGCGGCTTAGCTACGCCCAGGTAAATGTTTTGACGCGCAGCAGGATAAGCGGGATCGATGACTGAAAAAGTAGCGCCGGCCTTCAGAACACCCATCACAGCGATGACGAGGTCTACACCACGATAAGCATAGATCATGACAACGTCGTCAACAACGATGCCATGTTGCACCAGGTAGTGCGCAACTGTATTGGAGGCCTCATCAATTTGCCGATACGAGAAACTGCGAGTCTCGGAGTTGCTGTGCAACGCAGTAGCAGTCTCCACAATACACTCTCGTTCAGGGAACTTAGCAGCGTTCTTCGCAAAAAGATCCTGGATAGCTCCTCGAAAGTTGCTCCAATCCAGATCCAGCGTCGGATCCGGCACGACCTTGGTTTCAGCCTGTCCCGGTGTCACTAAATTTATGCTGAGCAAAGGCTCGCCCCTAGCAGCGCCCTCTACGAGGGCCGTAAACTCCTCCAAAAGGAACTGGACACGCTGACGCTTGAAGAGCAGCGAGTTATAGAAACCTACCAACCTGTGGTTGGCGGCGTCATAGATGACGGCCAAATCCTTGAAGGGTACATTGCCGAAATCCGTTAGAGAGCCCTCGAGATAGAGGGTTCTGAAGATATCTGCGCCGCCGTTTAGGACGCGGCGCACATCAGCATGCAGGATCTCGTGCTCCGCGGCCAGTTTTTCCGACTGCTTGACTGCATCAATAATATCGCTGAGACGGGTCTCCTTGCTGAACCGCGAGTAACGAGCAATATTGTGTTTCTTGTCGGCGTGGGGAAGCCCTGAACCAACGACCACATCTTCATCGCCAGTAAGCCGGTGAACCAAGGTTAAGTACAGGGCCACGCCGACGACGTACTCGGACGTATGGTATTCAGTAGCAAGCTGAGACAAAGCAGCAGAGGCTGACTGGGGAAAGTCGACGCTTAAACTTGCCTCAACGATCTTACCATCCGAGCCCCTGACAAAATCCGTCGGAAGGACATTGAGCGTACTGTTTTCCAAGTACGCTTTCCAACCTTCCATTGTGTCGGTGCTCACTCAAAGTGGTCAGTGAATAAGTATCTAAGTCACTGAGTCACACACCCACAATCTGGAAAAGTTCCGGTCCACAACACGCTGTGTCCTAACCCTACTCTGACTGGTGGATGAGGAGCCTGGCGCACTTACACCTCAGGTGGATCCAGTTCCTCAGGGTAAGGAGAAAAATTAATAACCGCGGGCCGGCGATTGTTGGCTTCACCACCTCTAACCGTGTGCCACTAGGATTTTTTCACTGTCGCAGGTCCTGGTTCGCAGAGAATGTCGGCCCGCAAGCTGCAGCAAGAGATGGACCGCGTGTTCAAGCGAGTCGGAGAAGGCTGCGCAGTCTTCGACACGATATATAATAAGCTTCAAAATGCATCAAACCAATCGCAGAAGGAGAAATTGGAGCAGGACCTTAAACGGGAGATAAAGAAGCTGCAAAAACTCCGAGACCAGATCAAAACCTGGATAGCATCTAATGACGTTCGCGACAAGAAGCAGCTCATGGAGCAGCGGCGGCTCATTGAAAATGATATGGAACGTTTCAAGGCAGTTGAGCGCGAGGTAAAAACGAAGGCATACTCGAAAGAGGGCCTCAGCAATGGGGCAAAGGCAAACGACCCCTATGAAAAGGAAAAGCGTGCTGCCTGTGAATTCGTCCAGAACAGGATTGAGGCGCTCGAGCAGCAAATCGACGATCTATCTGAGGAGGAGGACCAGATTCAGAGCACGATGAAAAAGGGCAAACGCGACACGACAAAACAGGACCGTATAGCGGAGATAGAACATCTGTTGGAGCGCCATAAATGGCACATCCAGAAGATGGAGCTCATGATCCATATGATCGAAAACGACACTCTTGCACCCGAGTCTGTTATGGACCTGGAGGAAGATATTAACTACTACGTGGAGTCAAATCAAGACGCGGACTTCGCGGAAGATGAAGCAATCTACGATGAGCTGAATCTGGTTGCTGACGACGAGGGTGAAATTGTTGAGACCATTGTGCGTGACGACACTTACACTCTAGAGGATCTTGCTCGGGACCTCAAGAAAGAAGAGGAAGAGAAAGAGCGAGAAAGGCAACGGCTTGAGCGAGAGAAAGAGTCGGAGAAAGAGAAGGAGAAGGAGAAGACTAAAGAGACAGAGAAGGAGAGCGACCACAGCGATAGCAAAGATAGCGGTACCAGCCATGCTGCGTCAATCGTGTCAGCGACAAGTACGCCTTCACCTGTTCCCAGCCGGCGTAGTCAGAGTCCTGTTGCGGGCCTAAATCCATTACCAGCCCCCGCGGTTCCAGCTTCCAAAACAACGGAACCGTTGCGCAAGGGGGCTCACCTGGCTCAGGGTGGTTCGACAGCCCCGGCCCCCGTTCCAGCCTCTGCGCGCGGTCTCGGGACCTCTTCTGCTCGTGCTTCACCAGCTTCAACGCCTGCTCCTTTGCATGGTCTGCAGAACACGCCCCCACTGGTGAATCCTGTAACCAGCAACACGCAGCAGCAGCAGCAGCAGCAGCAGCAGCAGCAGCAGACGCAGAATGCACAAGACAACCTGTCTCATGCTACGCATGCTGCCAGTTCAATGTTCTCACGAACACCAACACCAGCTACGAATAGCACGCCTATAGGCGACGTGCGTGACTTGCCTCCCGGACTGCAGGACCTGTTGCATTGCCTCGATGCTGCGAAACAGCGGCTTAACAACCCGGCTGCTACGTTCAGCGTGCCTAGCGTCGCCAAGCTGATTGAGTCCTCCTATATGAGCACGCCGGATGCATCATTATCAGACGTACCACGGTACTATCATCCGCAGAACCCATATCCGACGCCAGACTACTACCCTCAGGAGTCGCTTGCGTCTTTAGAGGAGCCAGCTGTGTTCAAAGAGATGCATGTGGACACGCTGTTCTACGTCTTCTACTACTGCCAAAACACCCATCAACAGTACCTTGCTGCCAAGGAGTTAAAAAGTCGCAGTTGGCGCTTCCACAAGCAGTTTTTGACGTGGTTTCAGAGGCAGGAAGACCCTGAAGTCATCACGCCGGAATATGAGGAGGGCACGTACCGCTTCTTTGATTTCGAGGGTTCGTGGGTCCAGCGACGCAAGACGAACTTCAAGTTTGAATTTAAGTACCTGGAGCAGGAGATATAATACATGCAATAATACAAAACAGGCCAGTTGTAATCTCTCCGCAACCTAGCTTTAACCGAGAAACTGTCAGGATGCGTTTGGGTCGAAGCGAAACCAGAGACTACGTTTATGCGAATGCCAAGCCATGCTCTTTTACAATAGTCTCAAGCAAGTTCCTGCTGAACGCACTCACCTGCTGAAAATTTGTCTCGAAGCCGGCATCACCGCCGTAGTAAGGGTCGTCAACTATCCGGTCAAACTTGGTACCTTTGCCGTATTCTCCAAAAAGCTGAACCTTCGCCTTACTGTTTTTCGGCGCCATGTGCTCGAGGTTGCGCAGGTTGCTGCGATCCATAGCCAAGATATAGTCAAACTTGTTGAAGTCGCGCGGGCTAATTTGCTGGGCTCTATGATTGACTGGAACACCATGCTTGCGGCAAGTTGCTGCACTCCGGCGGTCAGGCGCGTCACCAATATGGAACGCACTGGTGCCAAAAGAGTCAACATGGATGGCATCGCCCAATCCCGCCTTCTTTACTGCGTCCGCAAACACAGCCTCGGCCATTGGAGACCGGCAGATGTTCCCGAGGCACACAAAAGCCACATTCACTGGGGACATTACAGCAAATTAAGTTTGGTATGATTTCTGAACAATTTTGGCCACACGCCTCGTATGACTTAGTATATGACGCACGGCGCCGCAGTGAAATTTACTTAAGTGATTTATGTCATGCACGTGACCAATTGTTTACGGCGGCGCATTTTCCACGGCGTATCTGTTAGCTGAAACAATGTCCGGTAATGAAACGGCGGTTCCATCACTATTGACGGTCTCTTTGGGTCCCTGGTGAGGACTTAACTTTAACACAAACATAATTTGAAGTAAACAATGCTGCATGCTCGCGGCGTCGCTCGCAGGCAAGCATTAGGGTAACAAAACATTTCGCATTAACGGTCATTACGCCGATTAACGAGCGATATATGTACATTTGGGGTTAAACTCATGGTCTCTTTCGGATCAAGTTATCTTTTCTGGCTTGATTCACATAGTCATCAGCATTTGCAATTTGGCAGGTAAGTCAGTCCGTGTACACTTGACTGAGCCGCCCTCTCTCAATGTAATTTCTACTAGGGACTCATTCTCCCAGCTGCGGCCGAGCACAACAGTGAAGGGAGTGCCAGACTCGCGCGCAGCTCTCATTCCATGACCAATCTGGGTTGTCCGGTCTTCATAAGCGACCTCGATACCATGGCCAGCGATCTCGTCAGCGATCTCCCGAGACAGCCCAGGGTCCTTAGATACTACAACGGCCGGAAATGGAGCAATTGACAACGGCCAGACTAGACCCATACCATCCTTAAGTTTCTCAGCGATCGCGCCAATTATTCGCGTCACGCCAATTCCATAACAGCCCATTTTTATGGGGGCGCTTTCTCCCGAAGGTAAGGATACCTTGGCGTTCAGGGGCTTCGAGTAACGTTCGCCCAAGTAGAATGTGTGGCCTATTTCGATACCCGTTTGCAGTTTCAATTCTGAGCCGCATTTGACGCAGCTTTCTCCCGTGACGGGTTCGACTAGAGGAACGCCGTCTTTAGGATCCAGTCGCCAATCAACAAGCCTGCTGTTGTTTTGACGAGCTGCTCCGAGCAGTGCTTCTGAAAGGGTGCGGCCCTCTGGGATAAGGGCGTCATATACAGACACAGCGTTAGATACAGGTGCACCCTTCGACACGGCCTTCTCCGCATTTGCAGTGTAGCCACAACTTGCGTTCGAGCACGAGACAATGTGGTCTTCTCCGGAGTCGCATATGTAATGATACTCATGAGAAAGATTACCACCCATATCGCCAGAGTCCGCATCAGCGATTGTGAACGGCAGACCTAGCTCCTCGAATATGCCCACATAGGCCTTTTTAATTTCGTCGTACGTCCGAGCTGCCTCCTCCTCCGAGCAGTCAAAGGAGTAAAGGTCCTTCATAACGAATTCCCGCGTACGCAATAATCCACCTCTGGGCCGTAGCTCGTTCCTAAACTTACGGCTGATTTGGTAAAGGCGCAAGGGCAACTGGCGGTACGAAACGCTTCCCACCAGAGTTGTTATCTGCTCCTCGCCAGTGGGTGCTAGTAGCTGCTTCTTGCCTTCGGTGAAGGTGAACTCTTTCGAAGCATCTGAAGTAAGGCGGCCCGATGCTTGCCATAGCGCAGGGTTCACTAGTGTGGATAATAACAATTCAGTGCAATCTGCCCGATTTAAGTGCTTGCGAATGATGTTCTCTATTTTAGACTGCACGCGTAGTCCAAGAGGCAAAAGATCGTAGATCCCAGAACCGACTTGCCGTACAAACCCATGCAGATTTAATAGCTCCACACTGCCAGAATTTTTTGGCGTTCGAGCCAAAGGCACTAGCAGCTTGCTCAGAGCCTGTGCGGTGCCTCGCGCATGCGACATTCCGTTCCGCGAGCCCTACGCTAGAAGTGGTCGTACCTAATAGTACGGTTTGTCTATGGGCAGGCCGCGCCAATATCCCTGATAGTCGCTGGCACGTGATGCGTATCATCATAATCCAGATTCGCGCGCGAACCTAACGGCGTCAAAAGACGACGCGTAACGCTTTTATAGATCTCCCAGCGGCGTATCTATTCGGTGCGCGAGGACCCCTGACTCGAACCAAATGGTAACCACACGAAGGAGTGCGGGCACCCTTCCGTCGGCCACCTTCGAGTCGGTGATCAGCGGTTCGCTAATTAGACCACAGTCGCGCGGCCGTGGGAGACCACGTCTCCGCGATTCGCCGGTGTATGGTACTGACGGTGAAGACGAGGGTCCCAAGAAGCTGGCCAAGCTTAAAGTTCCGCACTACACATTTGAGCTGGCCCAAATGCTAGGCGATGATGTGCCTCCTTACTACGGGCTGTTTGCAGACGATGTAGAGGAAAGCAACAATGAACGCACGCGTCCGAGTGCTGAGGATAGAGCTTTATTTGAGCGATTGAGCCATTCAATGAGGCTACAGAACCACACCGCTCCTGAAAACCGGAAAAGCATACACTTTGGCCTAAAGTGGACGATGGATACTTGGTACAGAAGCTCATATCCCGCAGAGTATGCGAGTCGCGAATATATGTCAATTTGCAGCTTCTGTCTTGACTATAAGAGCTCAGACTTTATAGCTGAGCGTCACGATTTGAAATGTCGCAGAAGGTGCCCACCAGGACGCGAGATCTATCGGGACAACAAAATCAGCATGTGGGAAGTGGACGGCTCGCATGACATGCTATACTGTCAAAATTTGTGTCTGCTTGCCAAGCTTTTCCTGTCATCTAAGGCGCTTTTTCACGATGTGCAGCCCTTCTACTTTTACGTGCTTACAGAAACCGATGCCGTGGGCTCACGGTTCCTTGGCTACTTTAGCAAACAGAAATATCATTCGTCCATGAGTCCAAGCGAGCCCATTCAGTCGGTATCCTGTATAATGGCGCTTCCTTCTACACAAAACCAGGGCTACGGTCAGTTCCTTATTGACTTTAGCTACCTCCTGACCCGACGACAACAGGCGACAGGCACGCCTGAGAAGCCGCTTAGTGGACTCGGTTTCAAAGCATTCGAAAGCAACTGGAAACGTCAGGTGTGCTACGCTGTGCGGGACGCCTACAAGTCTCGGGGCAAGATAAGCGTTTCGAGCATCAGTAAAGCCACCGGTATGACACTCAACGATGTTGTGTTTGCACTGGAAGCAATTGGCTGGCTGAAAAGGTCGTGGTCTAAAGCACCGAAACCACAGCTCAGGGTTGACATCCAGGTATTAGACAAAGTAATTACGCGTTGGGAGCAGCGGGGCCCGCTCGTCGTAAAACCGGAGCTTCTTGTATGGGTCCCTCCAGTTCAATCGGCGTGAAGAGAGTTCAAAAGAAGCGAAATGTACAATGTGTTAGCTATGTAGCTTTATTTATCGACCTAGTTATTGATTTCTTATTTGATGCGCTAAATAGCAGCAGCCCCACTCTTCGGTGGCATCATTGTCAAGTCAGATTCAAGATCTTCCTCTTCAGCGCCACCCACGGCGCGCTGCAGTTCATCGCGATTCTCAGTTTCATTTTCAGACAACTCCGATCTGATATTCGAATCACTAGCCTCAAAGCCGGACGGTTCCAACACGACTCCTGCCTGCGGAAATTGTTCGCGCTTTGACGCACCCTCCTTTTCATAGAAAAGCATGAACACGCCCTGGGCGCCGCTGACTTGAGCCTCGGTGGTGAGATCCACTTGGTCGTCGCTAATACGCCACCAGAATCCGTGGTACTTGCGGAAACTCACATAGTGGCCAAAATTTGCGGAGCCATAGTGAACGACAGCAGCCTTGAGGTGGTAGAGCTCCTTCTCGCCTTCCTTCAGTGGGTTCATACTGTTATGAGGGTCAAAGTTAGAGTCGTCCTCGGGATCCGTTGTGTATTTGGCAAGGTCTAGCACCATGGGAAAGTCCACTGTGGCAAAGTTCTTGCGAATAAGCCCCGTACGCAGGTCAAAAACGCTACGGTTGATGTGGATCATCAGTACATCTGGATTCGGTCGGGCAAACATCGTTTGTTTTGTTTTATCCGACTGAATTTTGTGCGACGTGTATTTCAGTTGGCTGTACTTCTTCTCGTCAATAACCTTTTCCTTGAGCACTGCATCCACCTCATCCATGCGAGTCGAGAAAGCTTTGACGAGCATAGCATTGTTCGCTGCCTCTGCCTCCGCCCGCTTCTGCGCGACTTTAGACTTAAAGTCAAGCAGGCTGCATCTGTAGCACTCCACACCAGAAATAGTCTCCATAGCGCAGTAGTTTTGCAACAAGCTATCCAAAGTCACTCGAGTGTTTGCCAATTCAAGACTCAGGTCTACAGAGCTGAGCACGCCCGTACGAATGCCCTCCATGTCGCCGCATCGTAGGCAGCCCACGCGCACGGCAAAACTACCATCGAAGGGAGTTATCCGTTTTGAGGTATTCTTGTTCTGCTCGTTTGATAGCGTTGACTCCAACTCCTTGCCATGTTCCTTGGCATTCGCAATTTCAGCTGCCTTGACCACCTCTCTCTGGTCTTTCTCGAGGGTGGTCAAGAGTTCTTGGAAGAACTCTTGCGCGTCCTCCTGGTTATAGCGACTCCAACGCTGATCGCCGCCAATTTTCTGCATTAGCTTCAGTGTGCTGTAGCCGTGCTGTTTCGTGTGTATTTGGTTCAAGTCTGTGATGAGATCGCTGAGGCCGCCGCTGAAGTTGAGATCTTGCTTGTTCTCGCTAGTGTAGTCAAGAATGGGATCGCAGGATGCCAGGGCCTGGACTACTGAATTCACAAAGCATGTATTGCCTTCATTGTACAGTCCACCCACGCGCGCGTCTCGGAAGCGCTTGATATTGCGAGACTTTTCCTGTTCAGTCAACTCATCATCATTGAATGTGCTAAGCCCAAGATTCGTGCTTGCTACATTGTAGAGGTACCGCATACTCGCACTTGCCATGTCTACACCACCTCTAATTGTGTCTCTGAACATGTATATTGTGACCAGACCTGCTAGCAATGAAACCCAGACAATACCGCTGTAATTGCTTTGGTTTTCCATGCCGCTCGTGCACCAAGATCTTTAGGTTCTGAAAGCCTACCCACTCAATGAACCTGACTTTGCGAACAGATTGGGTGGGGTCGATTGCGGTGTCTCTGAACTAGCGCGGAATTCACAACTGGTAGTGGTATACGGCAGGTTGTGGTCGGAGTCGCTTATGTCATTTTTTTTGCGTGCTCGCCAGTCTGGTCCCAGCCAGGGCCGTACAAAAACCATTCTGATTTCAGTGCGAGCCACCTCTCTGTTTTCGTCATGGCAAAAAGTAGGTAGTCAATTGATTGGATACTTCACGTATGTTAAAGTGCAACCGCAGATACTAACCACCAAACGTTTAGAACAAAGTAAGCATAGCCGAGCAGCGCGGCGTAGTGCCGAAGAAGCAGAACCGGAGATCGAAATCGACGGTGCGAACAGCGACAACGAAGAACATGGTAGCGGCAGGACCAAAGTTCTCGAGCAGATTGCGATCAAGGAGCTCCGGCAAAAGGGCAGTGGCCGTGGTAGGCCGGCAGCGGCCATTCCGGAGGGCATGGATGAGTTAACTGCTATTAGTCTTGGTGTTCATCCCGAGCAGGCGACAAACTTGGGAAAGGAGCAGGCCGGTAGTCGTGTGGGCAAGCCCAGTGCGAAGAAGAACAAGCGTAGCAAAGCTAAGCAGCAGCGCGCAGAAATGGTCAAGGATATGCTGAATGAAAAGATTGAGCAGGCCCGCCAGAGACACAAGACAGTGCGTACCTACCGTACTAAGGAAGAAGAGGAAGAAGCAGAAGAGGCGGCGAAGAAGACCGCTAACAACTAACTACCGACTCTAAATCCTCTTGTTACTTTATTCAATTAATTTCCCACTCTCGGCCCCTCTCCTTCCTGACTGCTATAGTAGCATGCTTGGCCACATAAGTTAGTTAACCCTAGGTCCACACCCCACCGTCGTGTGCTGCCCCACCCACCACCACCTTGGTGCAGAATGCGTCACATGAAAAACTAAATAAGGCTCAGTACCACCTTCAAACCAGCGCTTCCTTTTCGCTAAGGTGCTGCATGGTGCGAACAAGTCAACCAGAAGTAAATGCAGCAATTGCGCGCGGCCTTGCCGAGGCAGACGCCGCAAATACGGAAGACGAAAACAAATATTTTGAAACTACGACTTCGCCCAGCTACCTGCCGGAATTAACTGCAACGGTACAGCGCTTTGTCGATAGTCATGCAAAAGACGGCCGCAAAATAGCAGTGGTCACGTCGGGTGGTACGACTGTTCCTCTGGAAAACAACACTGTGCGGTTTGTTGACAATTTCAGTGCAGGTACGCGCGGTTCGGCTTGCGCAGAGTACTTCCTTGCGGAGGGTTATGCTGTTATATTTCTGCACCGTGAGTTCTCCCTTTTGCCGTACTCACGTCACTACTCCACTCAGAGCATTATGGACCTCCTTTGCTTGGACGAAAATGGAGCCGTTCGCGCGAAACCAGCGTATGAGGCGTCCATGCGGCGCGATATCAACGTATACAATCGCGTTGTGGCACAGAACCTCCTACTGCAAGTCCCGTTCACGACGGTGAACCAGTATCTCTATACGCTGCGTATGGTAGCCACAGTTCTCAAGGACCAAGGCTCGCGTGTTATATTTCTACTCGCCGCTGCCGTGTCAGACTTCTTCCTGCCGACTACGAAGCTCAGCGAACACAAGATTCAGAGCAGTGGCGCGGCAAAGCTCGTGATTGACCTCGATCCGGTTCCGAAGTTCCTGCGCCGCCTCGTGGAGACGTGGACTCCTGGCGCAATGATTGTAAGCTTCAAGCTCGAAACGGACGACCAAATACTTCTGAAAAAGTGTCACCAGGCTCTCAAGAAGTACAAGCACCAGCTCGTGATAGGAAACCTGCTGCAAACCCGCAAGGACGAAGTCTGGCTAGTCACGGACTCAGAAGAGAAGCATGTCACAATGACCAGCGGCTACAAAGAGATAGAGTGGATTTTCATGCCGCAAGTTATCCAGCTTCACGGTGAATACATAGCGTCCTAATAGATTAGCGTGCCGTTATTACCTTCACATAAATTCAAGACCAACGCCAAACTGGAGGCCCTTGTGTACAAGTTCGTCGCGATGGGCGACGAGGGGCATCGCAATGTTGAGCTCGAACCGCGCGCTCGGGTGCGTATATACAATGCCAAATCCTGAGGTGGCAGATGGGAGCGGAATTTGTTTGTTACCAAAAGTGCCAAGCAGCCCAGTGTTCACAAAGCTGTGGAACCGCAAGTTCGGGCTCGACACACGGGGAAGCGGTGCAAACGCACTGAACCCGGCCGCCACGAGGTAGTCGCCGCCAAGGGCGTCACCGGCATCGTGAGGCCCCGCGTGGTTCAAACGAAATCCTCTCATGTCGAGAGGCCCGCCAAGGTTGAAGCGATCCAATATATGTGTGCGCGGTGTGTGCTTCCCTGCCAGAGGGTAAAGCAAGCCGCACTTAGCATTGAATGAGCCCACCAGCGAGCGCCATATAGGAAATCCACTGTGGAAGCTTGTGGACGTTTTCACATAAGGGTAATCGCTTTGCGGTAGCGCCAGCTCATGGCGCACGTCCAGCAAATATCCCAGGCCATTCCCCGGCATAAGGATGTGCGGAACACGCGTATCCTTTTTCCAGTTGAGGAAAAGGCTCAGTTTGAAGCTGTTTCCCGCATCGGCGCGGATAGCTGGCGTCATGAAGGGGCGCTGAGCCTTCAGCGTGCGCATTACCGCGTCGACGCCAAACGATACACCACTGTCGCAATTCATTCGCAGCGTCATGCCGTTGATATGTGCGCGACTCGACGCCCACTCAAGCACCTTTTGAGATGAGTATGCTAGCGACTCTGCTTTCCAGCCAACCATAGATGCGAGCGGGACCGGTACGGCCACACTGAGAAAGTGCGAGGACTTTGTACGCGTTCCTGTGCTTGTATCTACAGTGACAATCTCACCCCATCCTGACGCATTGCAAACAGAGCCTCTTATGTATCCCGACCCCTCGGACTGGCCGAGGTTCGTTCCCACGCGGGCCACAAACTTGTTAGCCGCAGGGAGTGAAATCGTGACAATCTTGTCTGCATTTATGGACACGGCCACATCCTTGAAGATCCCCAAAGACATAAGCGATACTTGCACCTTATCTATGGCGTTTGTGAGCTCAGAAACGCTGCCAGCGTCGAAAAGTGGCTGAATGTATGCCTGCAGGAGCGGCGAGGCAGCGCGCCCCTGAACATCGACACCCTCGATGCGTATACTTCCATCTGGGGCGCTAAGTGGGACCAGCCCACTTCGCACATTGGCAAGCGCCGCTTCGCGTGACATGCGCCTCTCTCCTCCTACGAGCCCCAAAAATGTGCGTGCCCTTCAAACAGGGCAAGGCATAAGGGCGATCCGTACTAGGCGTATATAGTAACGGCGTCAGCCGACATGTGTATGCGAGTGGACGTGACCTTTGGGGCGGCTCACATGTGCACGGTCTTTTAGTAAGCCAACGATAAGCTGCTTGCGCAATGTGTCGTACATGGGTGTGTCAGCCTCTATCCCCTAGCCACCGTGAGCATTTGCCTCTCCACGACGCTCAGTCAAAAACGGCGGCGTGCATGGCGCGGGAAAGTTCCGGGTCTCGAGTGCCGCGCTGAACCCTGCCGTGAGATCAGGCGTTCAATTAAACGCTCAATGTCGCATAATATTTTAACACGAAACACTCGCAGAGGGAAAGACGCTCGGGCCTAAGCTTGGATTATTCTCGGGCGCCCAAAAAATTGCATGCTCCCCCATGGGTCGCCTCGCCCGCCCAAAACACAAGAAGGGAAGCCCTGACCTGCATACAGGCAATATGCACGGTGTCACGAAGATCTACAGAATCGCTAGTAAACCCGTGCCCAGTTGTACAGAATGACTGCGACTAGGACACTTCAAGTCTCGTAGAGGATTCCAGCATATTTACATTAAACCTGTCGCTTTGAGGGCCATTTGTTTGCATCACGCGGCCCCGATCGCCGGATATTGCAGTCGTTTAATGGCCAAGCTGCATAAAGATTGGGTATGCGCGCCCCTTATTTGTCGGTCGGCTTATGCACGTTCAAATACGTCTAAAACAACCCTGAGGTAACGTTATCGATCCGACGCCGCTACTGTTTAAGAGTGGGGGCAAGTCGAGCGTTTCACATTTAGGCTGCAGGCCATTGTGCACAGTAAAATAGCGTGAGTGTGTACACGGGCCGAAAGGTTCAGAGATTCTTATCCTGCGAATAGCATGATTTCCTACTTTGGCAACTGCAGCAGCCCGTGGGAAAGCCTCGTTTTGTTTGAGGCCGCTAAGGAGGGCCTGGTGGCCACGGTTGTAAACCGACTGACTGAAGACGAGCGCCGGGAAATAGCTAGCGGATCCATCTTCATTTGGGACGAGCGGCGAAGCTCGATTCGGCGTTGGACCGACGGGATCACTTGGAGTAACTCCCGCGTGATCGGTGACTTCCTTGAATACCGCGAGCTTCTACCTGGCGCAAACGGCGATGAGCGACCCAGCCGCTTCACTGTGAAGGCTTACGGACTATGCAAGCGTACACTTTGCCTTGCTGCATCTGATGACCCTGACGAGCCCAAACTGCGACTTGTCTCTTACTGTTCAAAGCGCGACGCCATGTCGGGGGGACTGCCACTACCCAGTGAGGACCCGAAGTTTCAATCCATTGTGAAACGCCTCGAGGCAATTTACGGCACTCAGGCCACGTTGCGTCAAAACGGTTTCTACAAGTTAGCGGGGGTCTTCAGGCGTAACCCAAGTCCTACACGAGACAGACGCAAGAGCAGACGCGCACAAGGCCCAGTTGTGAAAACTAGCTTCAACCCGTTCGCAGTTCCGTCTGAGCCACACTATGCGTCCGACATGGATTCAGAGAGTAGCGGAAACATGACTGAGCTGTCGTCACGGCCAGCGATGCCGCAAAATGAACTGACTCGGCCTGAATATCCTGCAACATATGGGCCATATGCAACCCCGGTGCTTCCGGCTGTTCCTGAGGAACAAACACGGCCTAGTAGCGACCTGATCGGGCGAGTGTTAAACGACAACACTTTACGTCGGGGTCGTGATTGCTCAGGTACGTCAAAACCGCCGACACCAATCCCAACTGAAGGCACTTATGGGCACGACAACATGCACCTTGGCCTCTTGCGGTCGCGTTTGAGCAGGTTATGCGAGGATGGTCAAACCCCGCCGAACGTGTTAATTTTGCCAGACCCGCAGCACCGCATTCGCACTGGCCGGAGAAACAGCGAGGATCTACGGCTACTTGACAAGCTTGACAACTGCGTGAACGCATTCTATTGATATCTCTTACTCTTTTCGTTGGCCACTCGTTCGTTCTGTCTGCACCAACATTGCTTACTGCTATTATGCCTGCCGCTAATAACTTCACTTAGTCTCACAATTGAATGCGACCCGTCCGAGACGGAGACCAAGCAAGATGTTGTTGGTGTTACACGATATCGTATCATAATGGTCCATAAATAGTTGAAGCTAAGCAGACGCATTAGATGAAGAAGCCCCCCCCCCTCTGAGCCTACCTTGATGTGCTGAGCCCGTATTGAGCTACTGAGCCCACATTAAATAATTACCGATCGCCTCGATAAGTGTAGGCCAATCGCAGGATAGCACCATATCCTGACGAGAATAACATCGATTGCTTTAACGTGCGTTGCGTAAGCCGCGTCAAGTTATGTGTATCGCAATACATATATTTTGCTTGTTAGCTGTCATTAAGGGTATTGTGTGGGTTATGAACCCAACACCCACCTGCCATTGCATGCTTGGCGGTTAGGCCCAGGTCAGCTTCATGCATGTGGTCAATTAAGGGGCACCCACCCATCCAGCGCCTTAGAAAACAAGGCGCCACCGGGCCACCGGATGCTGCGGATTCCACAATTTACATTTCGCAGGCAGAAGTCACATAACGGCGCAGTTGAACGATTCGTTCTATAAGAATCTATGTCCTCACAACTCAATTCGGCAAGCCGCACACGGCCAAGCCCGCGCCGCTAACTTACGTACCGTGCTTGAATTGCGTTGTTACGAGAACGCTATGCAGACGCCCGCGCCGATGATGAATCAGAGATTACCTTTGTACAGTAAGTGAAACCCTAGCGTGGGTGTGATCCACTCCTGTCCTTCAGAGCGACACACGGCGCCTAACCCACGAGTTACCCTAGCCCTGCGCTGAGTGAGTGTGGTGGCCTGCTTTTAGAGTGTTTTCAGCCCAAAATTGATAGTCGTGAGCATTGGAAGTCTGCTAAGGGGGTCAACAGGGTTCATTACCGACTTCCGCGCCCCTTGAAGTTGTACGTGACCAATACCAGCGCACTCAGGCCTTTGGGTTTTCCTCGGTTTTAGCCCGCTGATTATTTGCGTCCCTTTAGGTTGCCCTCGCTCCTTACAGCACACGCAAGAAAAAGCCCTTCTTGTTTGTGAATAGTAAATTGCAGCCTTCAGCGTTCCAATTTCGTTACACTGGACTATGTCTTCCCCATACCAGTCCCGGTTCGGCCCAATTGCGCGAGACCCGCTCAATCTGGTTGTTCAGGATGGCATACACGACGTGAGCAGTGACTTGCCGACGCATGCCAGCGCGCTCCCCGATGCGCAGCGGGTTCCGTCGGAACCGGTCACACCGCCAGCATCTGGAAGCTCTGCGTCTATTTATTCGAAAAAGCCCGTCTTTTCGGCGTCTTACCAAACGCCGGCCGGCTCGACTCCGGTAACGCAGCCATTCCCTACAACGGGCCTCCCAGCATTCACCTATGGCTCTGGTTCGCTCGCTTCCCCATTGGAAACCCCCAACGCATCGACTCCTTATACCCCGAAACAGCAAAGCTATATGCCGTCTCCGTACACGCCTCACAGTGGCGGCGCCAATACTGCTGCGGGCGCAGCGAGCGCGGCCTCTGGGACACCATTCAATCCACTGTACATTGGAGCTTCACGTTACGGGTTCGTGCCAGCGGGCCAGGCAGCGCCATCAGTCCCCACGCCCGCCGCAGGTCCGCCGCCCGCCGGAGGTGGCCATGCTCGCAGTTATTCGTACTCTCCAGCTGATGTGCAACCTGCACTGAAGCGTCTCAGCCTTTCGGTTGGGGGCGCGTCGTCTTCCTCGTCATCCTCAGCTGCGAATACGTTGCGGCCTCGCGCGTACTCATCTTCTGGTGTTTCCGCGAAGTCGTTCAACGGGGCCGGACAGGGCGTCACACCGTCCATGGAGGTAGCCTCTTCGTATCCTTTTCCAGCGCCGCTCTCGAGTCCTATTAGCCCGGGTAACAACAACCAAACGAGTTCGCACATCGGTCAACGCCCGTACCCGCAAGTGTTCATGCGCACTCTCAGTGAGGACCAGTTGACCACGCAGCAGACGGCGCCATTGCGCCGCTCGATGAGCTCAGTTTCCGCTAACGGTGGCATATACGAGAGTGCCGAGGAGGGGACTGCTTCGAACAACAGTACAACTGGTGGCGGTAGCGGCGGTGCTGGATCGTCAGTTAACGCGAGACGCAGCTCTCCGCCTCACTATGGACGCTACTACCGGTCTCGGCGATCGAGTTCGAGCGCTTCATCGGCAGACATCGCAACGGGAGCACTCAGCACCGCTGGTTCAGGTATTGGCGCAGGCGCCAATGCTCCGGGTAGCCCACCAGGTGGTGCAGGCGCGACAAACATTGACATTGCTTCTGCATCTGATGCCCAGATATATGCTCTTTGCAAGGATCAGCGTGGGTGCCGTTATCTCCAGCGTAAGCTGTCTGAGCACGATGCGTTCATCGTCCGTCGTGTTTTTGATTCCACGTACCCCCACATCGTGACCCTTATGATGGACCCATTCGGCAACTACTTCTGTCAGAGGCTGTTTGACCATTGTAACCCCGACGAAATCACCGTGCTCTTGCGTGTTGCTGCGCCCTCATTGCCGTCGATTGCGGTTAACCAGCATGGTACGCGCGCGCTGCAGAAGCTCATCGACTCGGTGAACACGCCTGAGCAGATCGACATCATTGTGCAAGCGTTGGATGGTAATGTCGTGCGTCTTATCCGTGATCTTAACGGAAACCATGTGGTGCAAAAGCTGCTGTTGAATCTGGACGAATCCAGTACGCAGTTCATTTACGACGCAATGTGTGACTCAGTTGTGGAAGTAGGCAGTCACCGCCACGGATGCTGTGTGTTGCAACGGTGCCTAGACCATGCGCAAGACTATAACCGCCACAGGCTCGTCGCGCACATTGTGGCCCAGGCATTGGCACTCGTGTGCGACCCGTTCGGAAACTACGTCTGCCAGTACGTTATCGACTTGGGCGTCGCTGAGTATACTAACTCACTTGTTGAGCAGCTTTTGGGGAAGATATCTCTTCTCTCCGTGCAGAAGTTCTCTTCAAATGTCGTAGAGAAGTGTTTGCGTGCGGCCTCACCGCCTTTGCAGCGGGCCCTCGTTATGGAGATCATGATCCCGCGCACGTTGCATGAGCTTCTGCTGGACAATTATGGCAATTACGTGATTCAAACTGCATTGGAGGCGACTGGAGCAACCGATCCGGCAATGAAACAGCAGCTGGCTGCCAGTGTCCAAACCGCCCTGATTACCACGCGCTCGCCTTACGGCCGCCGCATCATGTCGAAGCTCAAGGCGTAGCTGCTGTCGTTCGTATCAGATGCGGGCTAGAGTTTCTCCGACTTTATCCATACCGGAGCATTTTCCTGCCTTGACACGTGTATTACTTCTTGTTTTCATATTAGTATTCATCCCATCACACTCGTTATGTACATATATCTATATATTTTTACTACTTATTCAAATGCGGCCTCCTTCCCAATATTTTTCTTAATGGTTCCTATAATTATACACGCCCGCACTGCCCGTTTCCTATTCAGTGCGAGCCTTTTTTGCTTTAGACTGCGGCCCCCAGTCTGCTCGGGGGTTCTCCTGGAATTTAACGATTTTTGCGTTTCGTAGGCTCTCCATGGCATCCACTTTCTTGTTATACTCGAATGATATCTCCTGGCTTGGAGGCTTGGCCATGATGCGCCCACCTGGCGAGTTCTTCATTTCATGCTCCGCTGTGCGGTTCATGACAACCCAGTGACGCAAAAGATCCCACATGTAGCTATAGGGTGCATTCGTCTTGACGCATCCTGGCTTCGCGTGCGTCAAGCTGGCCTCATAACCACCGTTCAGAAGTGCGCTGGCAAATAAGTGCAGCGGGGGGGTCACAGGGCTGCGCACAATTGAGCCAAGGTTCGCCGGGTTCACATAAAACGGAGCATTGACAAGCTCCTGCTTGGCTACTGTGAGCATGCCCTTGGCACGAGGCTTCGTTGCATAGACTTCCGGGTCAGACTCCTCGCAGATGGCCTGCATGTCTGTGATGAACTCCTGCGAGTGGAGCGGCCCGGCCCACATCGGCCCAGCAATGTGAAACGGACCCTCGCAAAACTGGCAGTGCGTGCCAACAACGGGTCCCTTCGCATAGCCATACTTCGGTTCTACAATGCCAAGCGGCTGGGTGAACGTGCTTGTGCAGCCAGGACAGTTGTACACAACCATGGTTTTGCCGAGATTCTGCTTCACAGTGAGCTTTGAGTTCGTGACTCGGATAAAACAGCGAATGTAGTAGTCAATTGAAAGGCTGAGAAGGGGCTCAATGGCTCGGCCGTAACGTGCGGCTGTAGAAGCGACCGTGTTGAGCAGCAATCTTAACGCAGACTCGTGAGTAGCATCGTTACGCACAGTTGTTCCACCGTACTGAGAGAAGCACTTTTCAGGGTGCGCATTACCAGCAAGTACAGCCATATCGGTACATGTCACGAGTAGAATTCCTCCGTCGTGCACCGCTTGAACCGCAGCGTCAATAAAGGGCACAGCACTGCCGTATGGATCCAAATCGATAACATGACCCTTCTCGGCGCGAAGGCACGCATTCGCATCACCCTGCCGGGGCTCAATCACCTGCGAAACCTTGTTATGCTCTGCGTTGAGTCTGATCTGCTCTACGGCAGCGGGGCTGAGATCGTTGGCGACGACTGTTTTCACCTCCGGAATCTCAAGCGCATACCGGCAAGAGCGCAACCCTGTCGCAGCCAAGCCCTCGACGATCTTGATGTAAGGTTCATCTTTTCGCCGCTTGTATGACTTGGACCATGCTCGGATCGCCATCGTACTTATGTCGCGGTTGAACTGCTGAATCGGGTTGTAGAAAACATCTTCAGGCTTTGCCCCTACTAGTGTGGCCTTGCCTTCGCTCACAGTCTGCATGTAGCGCGCGATACCAGCGAAATGGCTCTTAACAAAAAGGACTCTCCTAGCCGAAATTTTTTGAGACCGCTTGGAAACTTTCGCTCACACGAGCAGCAGTAAGTAGGCCCAGCTGTAAAAAATGTTCGGATGCGCGATGTCCGTAAATTGTAGCCTTAAGCGAGGCAAGTGTGTGTCGACTCGAAAGTCAGCTGCATACTTGAGGCTGCGTTGGCACAATGACTTTGCTCTCGCACACGAAGTGCATAGCTGCACGCATTTCATTCTGCAAAAGCAATCAGGATATTCCACAGTCAGGAATGCGATAGCGCGTTATGCGTCCACCCTTACCCAATGTTGATAAAGATTGAGAAGATTTGGCCGCTAATGAAACCCACGGATCCGAAGCGAAAATGCGCACTTTTTGTATTGAATATGATGCCTGAGATAAGACGAGGAGTTATTATGTTCTTGGCTATTTCTAAACCCTGGCTTCTGCGTGCGATACAACTCGTTCGTGGCGGTAGAACTCGTTTCTTTCAATTTGAGCGCGCTGCGATAGTTTAGAAAAGAGCTTCTGCATCGTCTTCAAAGAATCCTTTTCATGTGGATGTGACGCGTTCCAGTCAGCATATTGTGCGCCGGCGCCGAATGCGCCAAACCTCGCGTTTCTATCGCGTCGCCCCCACCGAACAAATGTCACACACGAGTCATCACCCCTAGAGCGCACGACGTGAACTGTGGCCGCAGGCATATCGAGCTGAGCTGCACCGGCACCCAGCAGATGTCTGAGCCAAGTCATGAGGAAAGCGGGTCCCTAGAGAACGCGGCTGCTGCCGAATTGGCGCGGCACATTAGTCCTCTTTTCAACGACGTAGACGACTACGATAGCGACGACGATACGTCGTTCGAGGCTGATCTGTTCACGAGCGATGCGCAAAAGCATTGGGATGAGAGCGTCAAGCAGCTCGACCAGGCACTATTCTTCATACTTTGCCCTGTGATCGGCCGCATTCTGGGCCGACGATTCGCCAAGAGCCTGTGGGTGCGATTTGTGGACTGGCGCTGGCATCTCTGCCAACACCGCGGCATATTCGCCAGTGAGAAGGCACACACCTGAGCATTCCGAGCGGCGGCGGGGTGGCGAGACTTAACTTAGCATAATATTGTCATTCTATGAATTCAATTTAAATAAAAACCGTATTCGCGTTAAATCGTAAACATCAGGTCAAAAAAAAACATCAGGATCATGATTGTCATGGAAAAATCGTTAGTGTCTCCGGTCTACTCCGTTCGGAGCTCCATGCTGAAACACTGTCTCATAAAACTTGTTGCGGCTTCCTGAGTCGGCGCCACTGTTAACCTGCGGACTGCCGACACCACCAGGCCCCGCCGCCCAGGACTGCGGCATGATGCCCACACCGGGAGCAACGCCGCCGGGACCGACAGCAGTGCCCGCCAATCCGGATAGGTTTCCAACGCTGTTCCATCGGTTGAGCGCAGACAGCGCGGCGATGTTTTGCGTCGGGCCCATCGCAGCGGCATTCGGGCGCGAGAGCGACGGTGGGGCAGGCGTGGCGATAGCGCCGCCAAGAACACCAGAGAGGTACGACGGCGTCTCAGCGCTGCTCTCTGCCTTGAGCTGAGCCTCAATACCGGCGGGCTTGCTGATCACAATATCCTTCTCATCCGTGAGCGCGGAGTACAGGTCAAGAAGTCGACAGAGATTGCCAAGCGTATACGTTTGACTCGAGCTTAGAGTAGAGGCCAGTCCCTGGGGAATGATCAGCTCCGCCCTCGTAACGTCGTGCTTGAACACGAGCAGCGACGAGTACAGCTGCAAGGTCTCCGCGTCGTTCATGTCCGTCTTTGGGATCGGGGGCGCCGCTGAGGCTGCTGCCTGCGAAGCTGCCGCACTACCGCTGGCGCCATGGGCCGCACTGTGTGAGTGGGCATGAGTGTGTGCATGACCCCGAGGAGGGGTCGGCGGGACACTGGATGAAGCAGTGACATTAGGCGCAGCAGGGCCCGAGCTAGCGGCTCCTCCATTACCCTGCTGATGCTGCTCCTCGAGCTGGCCGCGGCGCTCGCGCTTCTCGCGCTCAATGCGCTCACGCTCCTGATACGGGAGCATTTTCTTGTACTCAACGCGGAGCCTGCGGCCACCCAGCTCGCGGCCATTCAGGGTCGAGATAACGGCGGCGGTCTCGTCGGCCGTGGTAAAATTCGCAAACGCGAGGCCGCGGAATACGCCGTTATCGAAGTGGTAGTTGAACGCATAAGGCAATGGCAGGCCCAGTTGCGTCATGAAATCAATGAGTTGCTCCTTCTTAATGGCAAACGGGATGTTCTTCACCACGATCGCGGTATTAATTATCTCGTCCGCGGCATTCGTGGTGGTGGTGGCAGGCGCCGCTGTGTTGCCCGCCGGAGCAGCCAGAGTACTGGCTGTCGCAGTGGGGCTCCGCGTCAGGGGCGACCGGGCCTCAGTTTGCGAATTATGACGCGAGCTCAGGCGCGAGCCAGCCGAGCTCAAAGATTGCGTCGAGGGATACGCACTAATGGCTGCCGGGCCCGGCGAGGCGCGGTCCGGGACGGGCTCGGAGCCAACCGTAAGATCCGCTAGCAACTTGGGACCGGACTGGAAAGGCCCCGCGGAGCTAACCGGAGCAGCAGGTGGCGCCGCGGCATATGCGGCCGAGGTTGAAGCAGACGGCATCCCGAGGGGCGACGCCCACGCAGATCCGATGAACGAGGATGAGGACGACTGTGGCGTCGCAGGAGGGGCCGAGGACCAAATTCCTGATCCAACAGCTGAGTTAGAGCGCGAGGGGGGCTCCACGGGTGAGTACTGAGCGAAGACTCGGTTGCTTTCCTGTTGGGGCATGTATGCGAGCTTGACAGAAGCCATTAAAACGACAAGCCAGTGTACGTCAACGTTGTGTATATTGCCAGAAAATAGATTTGCACTACTCTCGAACGCCCGCGGCTGCTGATTCTGCGATTAGGTTCCCAGGTCTCGAATCACGCCCTATATGTTAAGGAGTAGCGTCGCCGTGAGAAGGCGACTTAGCGAATCAGAAATAATGTAATTACGTTTGTGCCCCTTAATCGGTAATCATGCACGGCCAAGCCTTTCTGCTTCTAACATGTGGTTGTGTAAGCCACACGTTAATCCTAAGACGCGCGCCGATATGTACTTACTTAGCAGCTCGTGTCCCCCTAATGCGACACGCGGCGCCGGTACCTTCTTAGAAAGGTATGTTCTTTGAACAGAGTCGCTCTAAATGTATGAGTAAGTACGGTGTTTACTTGCCCTTTTAAACAGGAGTCACATCTAGACGAGCACGTACTTACTTTCCCTGCAGCATGATGGCAAGGAAACAAGTCAGAAGTGCGGTTTAGGGGCAAAAGTTTGCGTCCCCATTCCCAGTACATGCGTCCGATGGCTATCACCTGAGCGAAGGCGGGCTTTCTCGAAGCGTATGCCAGCGGGGCCGCCTCGAGCTACTGAGGTACTCCGTGCTGCATTGGCGCTGCGCAGTGTAAAAGCGTATGAAGTGTTAGCTCCTTTTATCGACTTTTGTATTCTCCTGTACAGTACTCTACTACGGCACGCGTATTTCAGGATCGAAATGCGAGTAAGTATAACTAGCTATGCCTCGATCAGGAAATGTATCTCCTCTTTTTATCCGTTCTCTAACTGGAAGCGTAACTTGTCGTTCCAAATAGAGGTGCCTCTGTTCGAGCGTATATATATTAAGGGTCTACCCGAGCATGGTCAAGTTCACGGACTCTCGGAGCCTACGAATAACACCAGGATGCCTATCGAACTCATTCTTAGCCCGCTCATGCGGCCCATTGTTAAGGCGCACGCGTACGTGATGGGATTCCATCGCGATAGCAGCCACTATACCCCTACAATTGTCGACAAATTGGGCAGCAACCCGAAGAAATATCTGATACGCAAGGAGTTTGGCACGGGAGCTAAGACGTTGTCAGTGTTTCGCGATGATGGCGAACATGCGTACGCGGACAGCATATATCATATGACCCGTTCGCGCGCTGTGAAAGGTGCGTACAAGATGTACGAACGTGGCGATGATGAGCACCCCATTGCTGCAATTCGGGCCGGGCTTCGTAGTAACGTGCTACTCATAAAGACCGCAAGCGGGTCTGAACTTGAGTTAGGCTGGCACGTTGTCGACCACGTAGTGGACGCTTTGGATGACTATCGCGTCTTTCAGCTCGCCGATGGCGAGACATATCAGTGGACGTTTAAGGGTCATTTCTTGGAGCGGGTGCGCAACCTAGGCCAAAAAGAGGCTGAGGTACGCGAGCGCGTGGCGTACGCAAAGGCTCATCCAAATCGCAAAGGATTCGACCTAGTCGTAAACGAGGACATCGTGAATATCGAGATGGCAATCAGCACGGCTCTGATTTGTTACATTGAGGCGTGGAATACGTGGAGAGCATACGGCGGTATTTACTTAGCTGAGCAGCATCTTCCGTCTCTACCTTGGAAACGAGACTGAGAACTAAACACAGCACCAGACGCCCATATATATACCATCTTTTCATTTGAACCCAGTCCGCGCTATTTGATAGTTGTTTTATTTTGCAGCTCCTCGTGTGCAGCTACGTAGTTCCCCAAAATTGATTCTCAACTCGACCACTTCCTTACCAGGAATGGATCGCAACAAGATCAGTGTGTGACACCCATCTAAAATATCTTGAAGCCCTCACACGTTGCAGCACCAACGACAATAACCAGTGATCTTTCTTGAATTCTGTGCGTGGAACTGAGCATTTCCTCTGGCACGCGGCTTTATATACGTAATTTGCACGCCGATGTTAGGTTCCTCGCCCGCTTAACTCAGTGGTTAGAGTGCTACACTTGTAATGTAGTGGCCGCAGGTTCGACTCCTGCAGTGGGCAGAAGCTTGTTTAATTTTTTTTAATTTTTTGTTTTTGGCTCTGGACTGCAATGGCACCCATTCCAATAACCAGCGATAAATAAGACTGTTCACTGATAGTTTACATTTACAACACTAGTCGAACATTACTTTTCGGTTGTGCAAGTCATCGCTTGATTTTGGCGATGAGATCCTGTCGCTCCTTTAGAGACGACGGTCGTTTGACGCGGTTCCATAGCGTTACCTTTCTGTCAAATACGAAGTCGTAGATGACCCGCGCCCAAGATTCATGGCAAGGGAGGGGCTCATAAAACTCTTTTGCCATCTGGTGGAGCTCAGGCAGACGCGACCATGCAATGTAGGGGAAGTCATGGTGCTCGCTGTGGTACCCCGCATTATATACGAACACATTCATCCATCCGTAGTAGCTAAACGTTTCAGGGTACTGGATGTCGGCCGCCCTCACGGTCGGCGGGTTCAGTAGATAATGCTCGGCAATGAAGTGGCCCGCGATGGGATGCAGAGACCCACTTAAGAAGGCAGATGCAATCAGGTAATAGTAGGATTGCCATCCCCAGCACTTGATAAGCGCGTAATTGGCTGCAATTTGAACGGCGATGTTCACATAATGAACCCAAGAGAACGGGATTCTGACCAGAAACACTGGCCGCAGGGCATAGAAGAACAACTGGAACGTGGCGAAAAAAGCCTTACCTGCAACATTTGACAGCACAACCGCCTCGAGCTTTGTGGGAAGGTCTGTGTCGAAGTCCGGCTCACCCATATGCTTGTGGTGCAGCAGATGATAGGGCCCGAACGACGCCGAATATGGGATGCCAACCGGCAGGTTGGCAATAATGCTGAAAAGGCGATTGTAGAGAGGTTTTTTGAACCCCAAGTTATGGCAAAACTCATGAATGGCAAGGAACAGGTTCGAGATACACGTGGCGCCAATGAAGTACGCAGTTAGCCAGAACACAGGACTCTTAGCCGAGACATTGCGCATTAGAAACGCGCATGTAAACTGCACGCTGCACACGAACAGTACGACATATTTGGTCATTGGCTCGGGTCCAACAAGTTTCGTCACTTCCGGGTGCTTTGCGATGATTTCCATACGTCGCGTCCTGTGCGGCTCCTCCATATAAGTGAGAAAGAAACGCTCATCAATGGCCTTGTGCGCCTTGTCTGGCCTCACTGTGGTGCTGCTGGCCATCTTGCAATTGGCAGAAGTGAGAGGGCGCGTGTTGAGTGTTCCGTTTTTTTCGCGACCTGGTCCGGCAGCTTTGTCGTATTCCGGTGTATACACTGCGCCAAAGCGTATCTCGCGGTGTCGCGTGTCGAGACTTATTTTCGGAGGCCGTCTCGCTGCGCGGTCATGTGGCTGCGTTCCGTTGTCTGAGCTGAGGATTGGGAATCGCTCCACAACCCTCAAAAGGGCGGAAATTTCAGATCGCCCCCGCAGCAGCAGGTACTGCGGTGACAACCGAGAGCCGACACCTTGTATTCATAAGCACGCCTTTCACCGCACGGAGAATGTTCACAGCGTTGCGCAGGACAGCTAGGATGCCTCTTCGCGCCCGTATTGACTCTAGGATGCTGCCAAATTATTCCACGGCTGCGGCCGTGAACTCGGCCGAGGACGAGGTGCTGTTTGGCACCAAGGGTGCCGTGCGCACGGTCACGCTCAACCGTCCTAAGAAGCTGAACGCCATTAACACAAACATATGCGACCTCATACTGCCGCGGCTGCTTGAGTACGCGAAGTCGGACCTGACAGGCTCAATTGTCGTCAAGGGCGCGGGCGGTAAGGCGTTTAGTGCTGGCGGGGATGTTGCCGAGCTCGCGATTCGTTCGCGCGACGAGGGGCTCGAGAAGGCTTCCGAAAAGAATGCGGATTTCTTCCGAAATGAGTTCGGGCTTAACCACCTCATTGCTACCTACGAGAAGCCGTATATCTCGTTTTGGGACGGCATTGTTATGGGCGGCGGTGTTGGGCTTTCGGCTCATGGCAGCTTCCGTATTGCCACGGAAAAGACGCTGCTTGCTATGCCTGAGACGACGATTGGCTACTACCCGGACGTTGGTGGTCTGTTCTTCCTTTCGAGGCTGAACGGCGAGTTTGGGCTGTACCTGGCGCTGACTTCGTCGCGCATCAAGGGCTTTGACGCGTACCGTCTTGGCCTTGCGACTCACTTTGTTGCCAGCGAGCGTCTTGGTCAACTTGAGGATCGCCTCAGCGAGCTCGAGGCTGGCGCTATTGAGCTTGACGAGTACTACCGCCTCGTCGACTCCTCTATCGAGGACTTTGCCTCGGAGCCCCCCACGGGTTACACGCCGGCGTATACGCCCACGGAGCTTAACATCATTGACGCCTCGTTCAAGCACAACTCTGTAGAAGAGATCATCGATGCGCTGCGTAGCCATGAGGATAAGAGCCCCAAATTCGTGCAGAGCACGATTAAGGTTCTCGAGGAGCGCTGCCCGGTCAGTTTGAAGGTCGCGCTGGCTCTTTATCGTCGGGTGGCAGAGACAGACATCAAGTCTGCGTTTGAGCTGGAGATGGCTGTGTGCACCAACTTCTGCTTGAACCCCAACTTCAGGGAGGGTGTACTGGCCCTCTTGGTTGAGAAGAGGGCCCCGAAATGGGAGCCCGCGAGCCTGAGTGAGGTTTCCAAGCAGACCGTGAAGGACTTCTTCAACCCGCCGTCGTCGTTCCGCCCTGTGAAGTTCGTGAACGACAGAACGTTCACGGCGTACCCGCATCGCTTTGGCCTACCGGCGGAGAAGGACTTGATGAACTTCGTCACTGGCGAGACTTCTGAGCAGGAGACGAAAGCTACGCGCAAGGATGTGATCGAATTCTTCAGCAAACAGTACCCCTCTGGTTACAAGCTCGGTCTCGAGGAGTATCTGAACGAGCTCATGGACCGCCGTACTTCCCCGGACCCGGAGGACACCACTCTACTGGATTGGAACTACTAGCCTCTTTCATTAACTGATTCTACGTACTTAGTCGTACTTTTCTCTTGTGCTGTTGTTTTATCGCTGATGGCGCGCAATATTTTTGTGTGCAATGGCACTCCATACCACACTGGGAAGAGTGACACTGCCTTACATCCAGGCGATACAGTTTCATGTGGGGCCTGATTAAGCTACGCAATTTCCAACTACTCACGCAGGTGGACGAGTAAACGAAGCCACTTTCGACGAGGTCATTGGAGCAAAATATCCGCAATGGAGGTTTACAAGGACGAATGCGCATTCACATTCGATAACCAGGAATCCCCATATGGAATTGACGTGTGTCTCACCTGCTATATTGGCACCAGCCCGGACCCGGCGCACGATTTTACGGCAAAGCACGCGCGCATCAAGGGCCACACGGCATTTTTGAACCTCCGCAAAGTGCTGAAGCCGACGAAAGACGACGCAGCTGAGCAAGACCAGGAGCACCGACCGAAAAAGCTTGCTATCGCTCGCGAAACTGACGAGGACAAGTTCGAGACGATCGCCACCTTTAAGACCTTGGCGCAGGATGCGGAGACCGACTTTGAGTCGGCAATAAGCCACGTGTTGACGGCAGACTCGTACTCGAAGGTCAAAGAAACGGAGGCCTGGGAACTAGAGCTGCAGCCCTGCGAGCATGTGGCCATCCATGAATCCATCTTCGCGAATGCACCGGCCCAGCACCTCTCCAGCGACCAACTCTCTCGCTGCTCGAAGTGCGAGCTTGACAAAAACTTATGGCTTTGTCTTGAGTGCGGCGCGCTAGGGTGTGGCCGCCGCCACTTCGACGGCAGCGGCGGCAATGGGCATGCTCTGCAACATTTTGAGGAAACGCAGCACGCTCTTGCCGTGAAACTAGGCAGTATCACCCCGGAGGGACATGTAGACGTTTTCTGTTATGCTCATAACGACGACGTCAGTGATCCGCAAATCCGAGAGCACCTTGCCCACTGGGGGATCGATATTGCGAAGCAGAGCAAGACCGAAAAGTCGATGACGGAGCTTCAGCTCGAGCAAAACTTGACCTGGGATTTTGCGGGCGCCGAAGATGCAGAGCGCGTGAGTGGTAAGGGCCTCACGGGCCTCAAAAATTTGGGAAATACGTGCTATCTCAACTCCGTTGTGCAGAACCTATTCGCTATCCCCGAGTTTTCGCAGCTGTTCGAGCCAAATGATCCTAGCAGCAATGAAGAAGGTGGCCCAACGGACCTTACAACCCAGCTGCGTAAAATGAAGGATGGGCTTGAGAGTGGGCGCTATGAGCACGTTTCACCTGTTATGCTGAAGTACCTTATCGGCAAAAGCCACCCTGAGTTCGCTACGATGCGTCAACAAGATGCCTTTGAATTCCTCACGCACCTGTTAACTGTGATCTCGGACCAAGTGAGGGGAGACCCTACTAGGAACTTGTTCGGTTTCGAGAGCGAAAGACGCATTGCTTGTACGCAATGTGACGCCGTGCGCTACATTGTTGAAAAGCAGGAGAACGTCTCAATTGCTGTTCCCATAGAGGAGGTTGGCGACAATGAGTTCAAGCCAGTACATCTGGACACACTTCTGGACCTATACGCAGCCGAAGAAGTCATTGATTCGGCGTGTCCCAGATGCAAGGCACCCCAAGCGGTATCGAAAATGGGATTCAAGTCGTTCCCGCAGGTGCTGGTGATTAATGCGCGCCGGTTTCGCATTGTGAACTGGGTACCCCAAAAGGTCGACGTCCCAGTGATCGTCTCGACGGAACTTAGTCTGGACAGATACCAGTCAGCTGGACCGCAGCCTGGTGAGGATATTGTTTCTAACGATGAGCCCGCTGAAGCAGAAGTAGAGCCCCAGCCAGATGCAGAACAGGTTGCCATGCTGAGCTCTATGGGATTCCCTGAACAGCAGTGTGTCAACGCGCTGCGCCTCGTATCTAAGAGAGGACAACCCAACAATCTCGAAGCCGCAATGGAGGCCATTTTGAGTGGCGAAGCAACAAACGAAGCTTCAAAGGCTGCGTCTAGTCAAGCTGGAAGTTCCGTAGATGCGGAAAGTAAGGCAGCGTTGGAATCTATGGGCTTTTCATCTGAGCAGGCGACCGCTGCACTCCAAGAAAACAGTTCTAACGTGGAGGCTGCGGTTGAGTGGCTATTTGCTGGTAAATACGAGGAATTCGTGGCTAGGAGAGATGCGCGTGAGTCGACTTCGGCTGGCCCAGCAGCTGAAACCCCACTTGGAGATGCAACACTTCCGGCGGACTACGAGCTTAGCGGTGCTGTGCTTCACAAGGGTGCCAGCGTGCACGTAGGTCACTATATAGCTGCGGTTCGACGCGGCGAGGAGACTTATGTGTTCAACGACGAAAAAGTGTCGAAAGGAGCGGATGTCGAGCGCCTGCAGCAGTTCGCTTATATTTACATGTTCAACCGCGTCCATAAGTAAGCTTAGACTAGATAGACTCTTTATTATGAGCAGCATTGTCGCCAGCCATTGCAGCGTATGCGCGCTTCAAGCTCGGTTGAATCGCCCCAGCCATCCGCTCAGCCGACTCAGCCAGCCAACTATAGTTGACAAGAGGTGTGCATGCTGGCATGGAATGCTCCGTATCGTGAGTAAGATTCTGATATGCATCCGTGTTATCAGCATCTGAAGGCCACAGTCTATCTCCAGCGATATACTGGTAACCGCGGGCAGAGCAAATCACAAGATCGCCGGAGTGCGTGACCAGCGCCCTTGAGATACGCGAGCGCGAATCAATTTCAAAGACTCTGGGGGCTCTGTCCTCGAGATAAACACATAAGTATGGGGCTCCAGGACAATATGCAAGTAAGCAAGGGGATTCGGACTGGGCCCAAAATAGATCAAAGCCGGGAAGGCTGCAGTAATCGAAGACTCGTACAAGCCTTGGCATGACCGAGGCAGTATTTTCCCATAAAGAAACAGCACGCGATGACTTAACCGCAACGTAGGTGCCACAGTCACTCACTGAAAACGTCGTGGCATCATCAAAAAAAGGCAGCGCAGAGCACTCTGCCCCACAGATCAATTCGTAGGAAGCGCAAGCAGCGTCGTCGATTACGAGGCGGTGAACCCACATTTCGCGGCCCAATGTCGCATCTGAGAATGAAAACAGCTCTGTGAGCGCCTCGTCATATTTTACAAGCCGCCGTCTCGAGTGTTGAGCTGAAGAGCTGCTGAGGCAGACGACGTGACCGCTTTTGACCCATCCGAGCTTGATAGGCTGGATGTCAGCAATGGCCACAACATTAGCGTTGTGAATCGCGCCAATATAGAGGCCTCCAATCAGCGCATCACTATACGCGAATAGAGGACTGTACGGACTACACGTCACCAAAGCCGCGGCATCTATAGGAAGCTCGCAGGTGAGCATGGCGGGCCACAGCGTGACTGTGTCTTTCATTGATTGCGGCCGTTTCCATTGAATAAAGTGCTGGCCGTCGAAAACGGAAGCCTGCGGCTCTCCGCGAGAAAGTGTGAATGTCGTGGCACTGTCGCATTCAGACCAAACAACCGTCAAACGCGGCATTTGGAGGGCAACTGCTAACGCTGGAAGCTTACGTTCTAACCGGAGCCAATTAGAATGCGCTCGCGATGGCAGCGGACAGGCGTGACGCAGGCGCAATTCCACAGGTACTGCGATCACAAGATCCAGCACAGCGTACCCGTTCTCGCAGTCCGCAGCTAGCAGATACACTGTCGTGGACGGTGCACTTGTTGCATCAGAAGGGGCCCACGTCAGGCGCTTCGCAGTACCAAGAAGGGTGGGCAACACACAAGTCGCCAGCGGAACCGAGCGGCCGAGCTGAAACACAGACACTAGCTTATGTGCAGCACATAAAGCCAGCAAACCGTCTTCATTCACGTCAATGGCTAGTTCTGAATCCATTAATGAGAATTGTGGTACTTCAAGCTACTGCTCGTCCACTGTTGTTGTTTCCAGACCCACACCGCGCGTACAAGTTCAAACCCTTAACACTAATCATGGTACGTTACCCTTAATTACTATTTACTTAGAGGCAGCAGCAGATGTCGCGTTGCGACGCTCTACTACGGCCGCCGCGAGCTCCTTCAGAACCTTCTCGGTGGTCGGGAGATCGATGCAGGCATCCGTGATTGACACACCGTACTCAAGGTGGTCCTTGCCCTCGGGAGGCACATTCTGGCGGCCCTCCTTGATGTTGGACTCGATCATCACGCCGCCGATCTTGCGGTTGCCCTTGCGAAGTTGCTCTGCAATAACCGCCGCAGCCTTTGGCTGATTGTTGTGATTCTTCTCGGAGTTGCCATGAGAGCAGTCGATCATAATGCGGGCATCGGTTTCAGACACAAGCTTTGCCTTCTCAAGCTGCGCCTGCGCATTGTTGACAGACTCAGCGTCGTAGTTCGTGCCATTCTTACCGCCGCGGAGAATGATGAAGCAGTCTTTGTTGCCCTCAGTACCGACAATCGCAACATTGCCGGGTTTCGTCACCGACAGAAAGTGGTGCGGGTGGCTCGCCGCGCCAATGGCATCGAAGGCAACCTGGAGACCTCCGTCCGTGCCATTCTTGAAGCCCACAGGGAAAGACAGACCCGAGGCCAGCTCGCGGTGAAGCTGGCACTCCGTGGTGCGTGCACCCACCGCGCCAACACTGAACAAATCGCTGAGGAACTGCGGCGAAATAGTGTCAAGCATCTCGCCGGCAATTGGAAGCTTCTCTGTGAGGTTGCAGAACAGCTCGCGCGCGATTCGCAAGCCCTTGTTGATCTTGAACGATCCGTCGATCTCAGGGTCGTTAATAAGACCCTTCCAGCCAACAGTAGTTCGAGGCTTTTCGAGGTAGGCGCGCATGACAATGAGGAGCTCGCCCTTGACTTCCTCGTTGATTTTCGCCAAAGCATCGCGGTACTCCAGAGCCGCCTTCGGATCGTGAATTGAACAGGGGCCAACAACAACAATAACCCGGTCATCGCGTCCTTCCAAGATAGCCGTCGCTGCGTCGCGGCCCTCTATGATCGTTTGTTTACTCTTCTCCGATAGCGGAATCTCACTCTGTAGCAAATCGGGCGCAACGAGCGGCGAGTAGCCGCGAATGCGCCAATCCTCGGAGCGGCTGCGATCACCAACGTGCTTATTTAAATCGTGGAGTGGTGCCATTTACTGTTTTTCCTGTTGGTGTGTTTAGGCTTATGTCCCGTTTTGAAAAAAAAGGATTTTGTGGCAGATGACGAAGACTGAGCCGGCTGCCTAGGCTAGGACGCTGGTTCCACGTGAATTACTCATTTTCGCAGAACTGTGTAGAACGCTCGCACGTGTTCTAGACGGCCATACAAGCCTAATAATAATAATGATAATAAGAATCAAAATAAAATAGATGTCGAGGTTAACAGATTGCCCGGATAATTAGGGTGAAGCGTAGGAACCTTTGCGCCTGTTGACATATTTGTCCAAATACGGTACAGCGACATCTCCCCTACTGGCTACATATGTGCAGGAATACAGCGCCATCGAATTATCATTTTTGCTATGTTAACACCTAAATGGCGTAGAAATAAGTACATTTAGCGGCTAGGCCAGTAACGGAATACAATGAGCATATAATATACAAGAGTTCAAGCGCAGTGCTTGTCTCGGTCGTTCTTGTTTTCTCCTTTTAATTTATCAAATTGAGCCTATTCATGGCGGGGCCGTTTCGCTTGAGACGCATGACCTCCCGCAGCCCGAGCAGCTTCTCGCTGTTTCCAAGCGTCCCGTATCTTCGGGATATACGACGATAGATCTTCCAAACTTAAGCCGTCGTCTATGCTCTCGAGCACTTTGTAGGTGACATCGATGTGGTTTCCGTGCTCTTTGTCGTCTCGGAACCTCATAAAGCGCCAGCGCTTCTGTGAGTCCTTAGAGACCTCTACAATGCGGTAATTCAATGGCTCGTTCAATTGTTTCCATTGTTCCCATTCCTCGTCTGATAAATAAAGCTCACCGAAATCGCGCTCCGATTTGCCGACCCACACGAGCAGCGTGACTTTAGGTTTTGCCTCGTAGTCTGTCTCCTTTGCGGGGTCGTCTGAATTGAGGAAGTCAAGGCGAATCGCAAAATCCACAGAATTCTCCTCGGCCGGCTTCCACTTCAGAATATGCTTGTTCGTGCCGTACACGTAGGGCGCGGGAACACTGGTGAATATAAGGCCATCGCTGGCGTGGCCCCGCTGCTGCTTGAGCACGGAGTCAAGTCGGTACGACTGGGACATGGTTTTCATGTAAATCTTGAAGTCGAAACTGTTTACCGCCGCAGGTTCGTGCGCGCCAAACCGGGCGAAGGGGCGAAACACAAGCTGGTCCAGGTATCCTAGTCGCTTTTCTAGATTACGGTCGGCCAGCACTTTGCCTTGGTGTGCGAGAAGGTCGAACATGAAAAACCGCATTTTGCCGTCTGCAGACAGCACAAGCTCGCCGTCCACGAGCGTGCCTACCTGGAAGGGCTTCGGCGCGTCCCTTTCAGACGGAACATGCAGGTTCTGTACCCACGACACCTCGGACTTGCGCGTGATAAGATAGATGCGCTCCTCACAGCTGCCGTCCTCGTTCTCGATTTCCGACATGAAGAGCAGGCACCTTAGTCCGTCACTTTTCTCGCACACCAAGAAATCTTCCTGCATTAAGGCCTGGATATGCTTCCGCGAGAACGAGACCGGTTGGGCGCCAGGAAATCCGAGGGTTGGCCGATGTAAAAGTCGCATCACTTCGAGCATGATTTCACGAGCACCCTCAGGCGGTGCCTGCACTCCAGGCAAATCTGGAACATTGCCTGCCATGAGCGCACACTGCACTGCCGTACTGATCTGGTGTTCAGATCTGGGTTCGTGATGAGTCAGCCTAGAGTATCTGCATGAACCTAGGGCGGCTCGTCAACACTAGGCTAGTAGTTACGCTAGAACGTTACACGACATAACATGACAACCCCATATATGGGGAAGCGGGTGGGTAATGGGCTGTCTGAAGTCGGGAGCCTCTCGATCGCCTGTCGCGAAAGATCGTGGCATATACTAGCTCCACCCTTGCAGTTTATGGTTCCCCCACTCTTCATCACATGACGTTATGGAATCTAGTGTCTAAATACGGCGGCTCACATAAGCAAGATAACGCGAGCCTGCTGCTGCCAAAATGGCGGATTCGCACGGCTGCACAGCGCCTCGCGCCGGGAACGGCACATAAGCAACGTGCCAGAGGGCGCGCCGAGGTAAAGACTTTAATCTCTAGCAACCTGCACCTGAGTAAAAAAAAGAAATAGTGCGCCGACGTCTGTAACTCGCGTATCAAGTCATAGCTCCTACGCCATTAATGGGCATTAGATACATAGCCATGTCGAGGGTAGCCATGCCTTTTGAACCCGAGGGTTCGGTTCGACGTCGACCCTCAGACCTCAGGGCAGTTGCAACCTGGGTTCACGTCTCGATCGAAACCGCAACAGCGGAGGGTACGCCACCCCCTAGCAGCCCCTTCCCCGCTCGAGGGTGATTAGAGGGGAATTCAACTGATGAATTAGGTAACGATAGACGGTATCGTGCGTTTTTATCAGCGGGGTTTGGCCAATGAGGGGCGATTAGGGGACGGCATGAGCGACCGCTTAGCTAATTCCATCACCACAAAACGGAATTTCGATCACAAAATTTTCCCTTCTCCTTCACCAGCAGCCCTTTTCCTACCCTCTGCACCCTACCCTCAGTCCTTACCTTTACCCAAACCGCGTCAGGGACGCTAGTAGCGCTTTGAACGAACACACTGGTTACTCACTTGCAATGGAGACCGCTGGCATTGATCCCGAGATTGTCGGGGGGCAGCAGCCTGCCTCCCAGGCCCACCCCCAGGCGCCAGGCGTGCCCCAGCCCGGCCAAGGTGCCGCTGGCCAGTTGCCCCACGGACAGGGTTCCGTAGTCGTGCCCAAGAACGAGTCTGACCCGGGAAGCGACGGCACGGCCAACGGCCAGGCCGGCCAAGCCGTGCAGGGCTCTGGCACGAGCACGCCCGTGCCGCATCCGTCGACGCAGGCCGGCGCCGCGGCGGCGATTGCTCAGGCAAACCAGTACGCCGCGGCGGCCGCGTACGGGCCACCGGTGCCTGTGCAGCCAACGCTGAACGCCGGCGGCACGCCGTCTGGCCAGGTCGTGAGTGGCGAGCCGCATGCTCGCGTCGGTAAGCGGCGCGTGCGTCTCGGATGGACCGAAGAGGAGACGCGAAACTTAATGGAAGGCTGCAAACGCCATGGTGTCGGTAACTGGAAGAAGATCCTGACGGATCCTGCATTCCAGTTCAACTGCCGGACCGCCGTCGACTTGAAGGACCGCTTCCGCACGAGCTTCCCAGAGGAATACTCGCGCCTCTACCCGAACGCGCGCACGCACAAGGTGAAGCGCGTCGGCAACGGCAACGCTATGCCATCGCTCATCAAAGTTAGCCGCAAGGAGCGTCGCGCATTTAGCGCCGACGAGGACGAGCGCCTGCTGCAGGGCTTCCTCAAGCACGGTCCCGCGTGGAGCAAGATCCAGCGCGACCAGACGCTGGGCCTTGGCGACCGCCGTTCGACGGACCTCCGCGACCGGTTCCGGAACGCGTTCCCGGACCGGTACACGGCGGCCGGCTACAAGGGCCGCAGCCAGGGCGGCGCAAAGGCTGGTGGTGCCGGCGTGGGCGCCGGCGGCGCCGGCGCGGCCGCCGATATGCAGATTGCCGGCGCGCTCGACGATGAGCTAGCGCAGCAGCAGGGTGGCGTCATGGCCGCGAACGGGGGCCGCTATATCGCGAACCCGCAGCAGATGATGCAGATGCAGTACCAGCAGCAGTACCACCAGCAGCAGCAAGCGCAGCAGGCGCAGCAGTACGGCCAGCAGCCGCAGGCACAGCAGCAGCGACAAAGCCAGCAGCCATACTCGCAGCAGTATGGCCAGCAGGCGCAACAGCAGTACGGCCAGCCCATGTTCTACGGTATGAGCCAGATGCCGGTGCAGATGGCGGGAATCAACCATTTCGGCCAGATGAACCCGCAGATGAACGCGCAGATGCGCCAGGTGCCCCAGATGAGCATTGGCCAGACGGGCGTGTGGCCCAACCAGCAGCAGTAAGGCGCGGCGCCCTGCGCATTCGCGGTCCGATGTAATCCCCCTGTCCTGTCGCGGATTGCGGTCTTGTCTGCATGTGTCTTCGGTTCCCCGCACAACAGTACTCCTACTTCTTTCCTTGTCATAAGCTATGCTAAGTTATAATATTATTCTCTCTCTTCCTTCGGCAGCGGTGCTGCTACCCTTTTCCGCACCGGCCTCCGCGTCAAGGCGCCTCTGCCCTTAACGCCAGGGCTCTCTCTTCTGCAGTATCACCAAACCTTGAGACATCGCGGGTACGGGCGGTCTGCCCTACTGCAACTGCGCCCTAAGTATCACCACCATGAGGGTTACGGCTAGGGTCACCGCAGGAACTGACAGCTAGGTCGAGGTACTACGAGCTGCCCCACAGGGCCAGGTCGTAGGGTGAGGGTCTTGCTCGCGGACGAGCGTGTCTCGCCGGTGCATTCGCCCGTGCCTTTCTGTTTCTCGGCCTTGTCGCTTTGCCTTAGACCCTCTCGCGGCGGCCCATGTCGTGCGCGCATTGACCCCGCCTTCCAGGGCGTCCGCGGTGCGAACAAGTTCACTAGCTTTGCAAACCAAAGTATGTGCATCATCTATGGACGGTCTACCATAGTTTACATTGATGAGCCTGTACGCGGCCTTCGTGATTAGCAGCGCTCAACCACCACCTCCTTTCCCGTAGCAGGCGCATTCTGCGCCGTCGTCTTTCCTGCAATTGATTCGCAAAGTAGGAGGCACACATATGCTCTGCGTGCTGGACTGAAACGTAGTCGCTCCCTTCCAGTAGTAGTAGAGTTCTAAGCGTAGAGCACGAATCCAAAGACCACTGCGTTCAGAGCCCAGCATACTCTCTCTCCGGCACCGAGGCGCACCGCCTAGCGCACCGCACTCCCGAGTACCGTAGGCAACTTGGCGATAGCAGGGAAGAGCAGCAAGTAAAGCACAACATAAGGCAGGGCAGGCGCTTACCGGCATGCTCTCAGAGCTTGCGCTGCGCGCCGCGGCGTGCCGAACTACTCGTCGTCGTCGTTCTCCTTCACAATCTCCTCCTTCACGAGCAGGCTCTGGATTTGTGGTGGGTTCCAGATCTCGTACGCGGCCTCGTCGCCCTCGCTCCGCACAGTAGCGAACTCCAGCTTTGTGCTCGTCATTGTGGACGCATCCATAGTCTTCGACAATACCTTCACGGCCTGCGAGCACGCCTCGTCCAAGGAACTGTCCTCCTTGAACTCCTGTTTCAGGAGCGTCTGAGCGCTCGCATTGTTCGCGCCGACGGACGTCGCAAGCCAGCCCGTGAAGTTGCCACTCGGATTCGACTGGTACAGCTGGAAGCCAAGGTGGCGGTCCCAACCGGCGTAAATAAAGCTCACACCGAACGGCCGCAGACCACCGTGCTGTGTATATCCCTGCATCACGTCACAGATTTGCTTGACAAGGATCTTAACCGGAATCTCCTCGTCGTAGGTGGCAAGATAGTTCTGTGCCATGCGCCGCGCCGTCGACACCAGCGTGGATGCGTCCGAATCGATGCCTGCTACTGCACACACAATATGCTTGCTCAGCGCATACATCTTCTCTGCACTCGTGTCCTGCTCGAGCAGCCGCGACGTGACCTTCTTCTCGGCGGCCAACACTGCGCCGTCGCGCCCCAGGATGCCGATCGCCGTGCCGGCATGTGAGATTGCTTCCATCGCATACTCGACCTGGTACAACCGGCCCTCAGGCGAGAAGATGGTCGTCCTGCTATCGTACCGGCTAGACATGCTTGGTTGTAGACACTGACTTAGTAGTGGCGGGTAGTGTGATGTGGTGGTGGTGGGTTAGTAGTAGGTAGTAGTAGTAAGCGGTTTGGACTCCGATGGTCTCTGAGCCCTGACAGCAAGTACGCGCTCTTAATTGACGAAGACTTTGTTGCCTTTCAAATATATATTAACAACTAGCACATGTTGCGAATAATTCCTATTGTTTGCTCCCATCGCCAGAGCCTCTAGGCCACAACTACGCCTTCTACTGACGCGGGGCGAGCAGGCCGGACGCCCGCAGCGCGTGCAGCTGCTCTGCGACGCCAAAACTTGAAAAATACTAAGTACATTCGAGCCATTTGTGTAGTGACAGCAGATCCGCTAGGCCGTCTTCATGACCGCGCTTGTCAGTGCCGGGGCCCTTGCGCAGCAAATGTGTTGGCTATGACTCGGACTAGACGATGACGGCTGGCGCCCACTGCATCAATAACCCGGCGTAAGTTACCACATGAAATGCGTTTGCGACAGGCAGAATACTACCAGCGTGACTTGATTCAGAATAAGGTACCAGGCGTATTCCAGCGACTTCCCGCGCTTGCCGTACAGGAACAGCCGCCACACCAGATACGGTACAATGAAGTAGCGTGGTTCTAGCAGAGGCGACGGAATAAGTACTGCCAGAGTCGCGACTATGAAAACCCATGTCCGCGCAAGCGACAGGTCAATGCTAGTGACGAGCCAGCGCCAGGAGGCCCAGTAGATGGGAACGAGGAGGGCTCCATGGCAGGGAGTAATGAGCCGACGCCATAAGTAGAACGTGTAGTGGCGGTTATCAGCCAGAATGAACGGATGCGCTATGGTACCAAAGTGGACAACGGCGTATATAACGGCACATTCGAACGGCGCCAGCCAGAGCCGCCTCAAAACGCGGCCAGAGAGAACGTGGGTCAGCGCCAGCGGCGCCGAAAATAACGCACTGAACATGAGGTAGTACAGAGCTTGGGCCCCGTGCAATGCTATGCCGTGGTTAGTCTTGTCACCCAGAGCAATGCTGCCGTTCCACTTAAGGAACCCGGCAAAGAGCACTGCTAGGACAATGTAGGGCGGACTTATCTTGACAGCACTGCGTAGCAGAACCCTCCTCTGGGACCATAGACCGTCTACGCGTGTGTTCTGAAGTATGCGAAACGCAGCCGCGACAGCCGCCCACACAATGTTCGTCTGCCGGAACCACAGGCTAGCAAAAAAAAGCACTGCTGAGACGAGCGGCGAAGATGCTTGGAACCCGCCAAGCACGAGCAGCGTAGACCACACATCGGTGTAGTAGAGATTGCTGTAGAACGCGAGAAGCGGAAACCCAATCACGATGAGCGGATCAGGCGCCACAAACCAGCTTAGCACCGGCAAGGCCAACGCATTAACGGATCGAAGCACTGCCAATTGCGGGCCAAAAAGCTTAGCCATTCCGAACCCGAGAATGTACAAACCGGGCGGTGTTGTTATCTTCGGGTCCCATGTCCAGAAATCGTGATGCACTGCATACTGAATTGTCTGCTTGACATGAAAGAATTCATCCATGTAAGGCATCGGAACGTGCTGCGAAACCTGTTTGAATTCCAGCACGGCAAGTAATAGAAAAACGCCGGCCCAGGCAAGCCGGACTAGCACCATGGTGAACGAGTCACAACACAAAAACAAGCAAAGACTTAATGGCTAGCAGTGACTAGCCCTGGGAACAATAGCAAGTTAACACTATACGCGTCAAAGCGGAGACTCGACAAGTACAAATGGCGGTCGATCGTCGTCGTGTTAGGCGTTCGCTGATTACGTACCCCGCGCGCTCTTCCTCATCAGTAACTGCGCCGCAGTAAGCGTCTAACTGGATAGGCCCTGGCTGAAAGGTTTGCATGTCATTGGGATGCGTCTACACGAATGGGCTGTGTCACCAGCTCTCCGAAAAGACGAGGCTCAATCGGCTGAACCAGCGTGACTTGAGCCTGCAGGATAGCGTCGCCGCCGCGTTCAACCCGGGTGTAGATCTGAACGAGGCAGTTTTCGATCGCTACGGCTATACGCTGAACTCTACTTCCATTTTGAAAGACCTGCTCGACGTGGGACTCCGTCACTTGTATCTGGACGTTTTTTGGGACCCCGAAAACCAGAGCTGGCATCTGTGTCCGTTTCGTCCCGACCCCGTGCCCGCAAACCAGACAGGCACGTCCATTCGCCCTATTGGCGTACCCAGCACGGCCGCAGCCAACAATGTGAGTGCGACGCCGCTCACATCTGAGCCGCTCAGCGCAGCTCCAACCTTCACTTACACGAGGAACGCGCCTGCAAACATGAATATGACGTACAAGCGCGAGACACAGAAAAGCATTGCATGCGATTACCAGCTCGACTTCTCAACCTTGGTCGATGCAATAGAAGACTACATCACGCTAAGTGATACAAACATAGCCGTGAGTCTCTTGCATATGCAACTGCGGCCGCGCCTTTGGCCACCGGTCAATCTGAACGCCAGTCTTGCAGAGCCTAGCGTGCCAGGGGAGCGGTCACTCAGAGCCACTCTGAATCGAATAGTGGGCTCGCGCCTTTTGACTCCAGCGGCTCTGCGCGCCGATCAAACCACACGCAACGAATACACATCGAATGGAATGTGGGCAAACACGCCGCGCGACCAGCAATGGCCATCGTTGCGCAACGTTCTATACAGTGATAAGCGCCGGCTGCTTGTGTTCTATTCCGGCGGGCTCGAGAACCAAATCAGTGACTTGGCGACTTTGGGAGACGTTGCCTTCAACCAAACTACTACGATCGATAATCCTGCGAGCTATTCAGTACAGGATCTATGGAAGCTGAACTTCACGGACTCTTTTGTCCACGACATAAACGGCTGGGTCACGGCGCGCAATGCTGGCGTCTCGCCCATTATAGCCGGCGGAATTGACCCGTACAGCGACGAAATGTTGGCTCTTTTCAATGACCAAGGTGCCTGGGCCTGGGCCCAGAATCAGCCTCCTCTGTACACGATTGAGCAGCGCGAGCGCATGCTCAAAAATGGCTATAAAGACTCGCAACAGCTTTTTGCCTGTGCGGTTTTTACGCAGGCGGGGTTGGTTGTGGCCGACTGCGGACGCCACTACCCGGTCTTGTGTCGCAACAAGCTTAACAGTTATGACTGGCGGCTGAGCGATGATCGGCAGTCCTATTTTGACTCAAAGTGCCCAAAGGGCTACAGCTTCGGTGTGCCCTCTTCGCCGCTTGAGGCTCGGTTTGTGCGCGAACTGTGGATGAACAACACTGCGAATGTTGCCTGGGCAGACTTCAACTCCCTATTTTTACCAAATTGCTGGGTCTACGGTGGAACGAACGCCGTGTGCCCGTACAACGTGGTTCAGAATGACCGTAATGGCATTGGGTACATCGCTGTCGCGGCGACTGTAGCAGCATGCCTCCTAGCCGCTATATTTTTATTCGAGTGGGACTGCGGGCGGTCTCCCTTGATGCGCAACAGCCGAAGAAAGGACAGAAAGAATCTGGAATATGAAGGTGTGCCTTCGTAGGGCCCCGTTCTGCACTTTATACCTAATATATATTCTTTTCATCGTTATCGTTAGTTACGGAATTAAGTTACCGCAGAATCAGCACGTTGGAAACTGCAACGTCCTTCACTGCTTTTAAACAGTCGCTCCTGTTCATAAGTCTGCTTTTTTTGTGCCACACGGAGCTAAGCAGCTCAGTATAAATAGCACACACGGCGCTCTGGAGAGAGATGCTGGAGCTCTTTACCCGTAAGCGATACTTTATGACACGTCAAGATACACCCGCAGCAGTCATGCAGCCGGGCGCCGTTAGTGTGACGTTCATAGAGCAAAGGTGTCCTTGAAGAAGCAAACGCCAGAATCTTGAGACCACCGAAGGGCAGTCTCACTTAGCTGCTCACCGCCACAGGCCATTACCCATGCACCAAGGCGGTCCTCCGCGCAGGAAGTAATCACCCTGTCTGCACAGCAACAGTCGTCCATTTCGGTAGAGTAGCCATACAGCCACGACTTGAGTCGCAGGTTCAAATGCGGACGCGAGTTATACATGAACGGCGCATACTGCGAGAGCATGGGATCGCCGCGCACACGTCGCGATGCCAGTCCTGGATGTTTTACAGCAGAGCTGACCGTATTGAATCCGTCATTTTCAAGCTCGCAACACCGGTCAGAGGAGCCTATAGTGAGTGATTCATCCTCATCGATTTCGTCGTCGTTGCACGACACTAAAGACTCTCCCGTGTAGTGGATTTCAATATTGCCGCGCAGAACTTCTTCATGGAGCCCAAGCTGAGGCAAAACTCGCGCATCGTAAGGGTCGCGCATGACCCAAACCATGCGTACTTCGGCCCCATAAACACGGAGATAGCGCATCATTGGCGCGCCAAACGCGATTCCGGCCCCGCCAACTACGAGCAGTACGCGCCGCATCAGGTTTCCACGTATCTGCTGCTCTAAGTAGTTGGGCACACAGCGATGGGGACCGAATATGGAATAGTCACGTCTCATTTGAATCCTGTAGTTGCCCTTGCGAATGACAAGCTTCACCGCATCGTCGTCCGGCAGCGACGCAATCGTATAGGGATGGGACGACCGAATCCAATTGAGCGGATTAGACAACGGGCCACTAAGTCTGAGATGAGCAGCGACAGACCAGTTCCACCATCGCACTGGCAACGAAGTCTTAGGGATGTGGATGAGGAGAAGCGTCGGACTCACAAACTGAACGCGTAACTTCGTACTGCTCGAAAGCCAAACGCGAGACGCAATTTGGAAGACCAGCAATGCGAGACACATGAGCAAGTAGGCGTCACAACGAGGCCGCGAGTGCCAGCGGATCATTGGCAAACACGACCACGCGCCTATGATGTGAAACTGGTAGAATATCTCATACGAGAAGCGCCGGAACCTGTGAAAGCCTGTGAGGGCCATGCCGACAAACACTGCCAAGGCAGCAAATCCCAAAATGTTCGCCAGCTTGTAAAGCTTTGCCAAAGTACCGTTTCGGTAGTAAACCCACGTGTAAAGTGCGCCGTGGGCAATAGCGAAGAGCACGACGACGCGCGACAAAAACTTGTGCATTTGAACGAGGTGCAAGTAAAACGTTCGCGGCAAAGGCGATGGCCTCAGGGTGAGCAGATACATGGGTGGCATAAGAGCCACGGCAACGCGGCCCAGCCGCTTGACGATGAAAACAGGATCCAGCCCGTTCGATTGCACGACTATGCAAACCGCCAACCCCACTGTAAGAAGCCACAAAGCGATCTTGGACCATGGCTTATTCAAGGTGTTTTGCCGCAGCAGTGACGGTTTAATATTGACGAGGGTGAAGAAGGCGGGACTCAACACCGCATTAGCCACAACGACTAGAATCATAAGAGCAACGGCCATGACGAACGCATACAGCCCCCACTTATCAGTGACGTAGCGCCGGAAGTGACGCCCCTCAGGGGTGTCACCCCAGTTCACGTCGGACTGCACAGGCTCATGTGTAGCGAGCATGAGCACTTGGAACGCCACGAGCAGCAGGCTAATTAAGTCGAGGTATCATGTGACATGTGAAATCTTATCAATCTAATCGCTCAGTTTGTCATGTGCGGCAATAGCGCGGCGCCGCGTCCGGCGCTACGTACCTACAGGCTCTGCGTGGTCGCTGACCGCTCTAACCGAAAATGAGTAGCTCGTTATGCATACTATCGCACTCGAGGTGCTAAAGTGTCTATACATCGAGGTGTAAATCACGAAAATCAAGAGAAGAAGATGATGATTAACAAATAGTATTGTGGACGCCATCGCTGCGAATGATTACTTCTTCCTGTGGAAATTACGCACGTGCCGCTGTAACGAGTCTGAGCGATTGAATGTGCCGCCACAAAGCGCGCACTGAAACGGCTTTGATTCAAGATGTTTCGCGCCATGTCTCCACACAAACATCTCCTTCACGAAGACTTCGCAGCACAGCGAACAGGCGTACTGTCTAGGACCTTTACGCACGGGATACACGCCTTTGTCCAGTAAACGTTTGCGGTAGAGCTGGTTTTGAGAGAGTCTTCTTGAGCGCAACGATCCACCCTCAAAGGCTTCTGTATCCACACGTCGGCGTTTTCGGGGTGCTTGGTAGTGCTGAACGAAGCTAGCCATTAATAGGCCCATAGCGGCGTCCTGCTCAGGTGATGTGTGATGCTCCTCAAAGGACTCCGACGATGTCTGGGTTGAAAACGCCGCACGGTCGATGGGGCCTTCCTCAGTGTCTGAGTCTTCATAATCCGACTCTGCATGATCTTCTCCATCCTCTTCCTCTTCATGCGTCTCCTCATTTTCGTAAACTTCATCATAATCGTTATCGTTCGTGTCATTAGTGTGGTCGTTAGCGTGGCAGGCATGCTCCATCTCGTACCGGGCCTGCTCATTCACAATTGCAACCAGAATGTCCAAAGAGCAGGTTATGCGTGGCGACTCCTGCGTAAACTCGCTTCTCATGCGCTTGCCATGTTGACCTTCTGATAAACCAGGAAGAACAACGCCATCTATCGCGTGGGTATCGTTAAGGTTTGCCGCGGGCACATGGCGCTCGCCAGCCATTGAGCTCGTTGTGTCATTGTAGGACCGACTACGCCTCATTGAGTTCATCTCTGACTCCAATTTGTTAAACCTGAGTTTATTCTGATAGTTAGAGCCCGGCATCAGCGAGAGGCGGTCGCGTGTTTATTGAGCACGCAGTAGCCACACCGGGACGGGCGGGGCAAGAAAATGCCAGATTGGAGTGTGGTACGCCTGGCGCAGGAGGATCAACGTTTCAACGTAACAGGGTGGTTTCCAGGTGGTTTCCTGGGTGGCCTTCAGACCTACCTAGTCGCGTAAGTCGGGACGTGCATGCGCGTGACTCTTGCTCGTGCTGATATCGTGCGTCACTTAAACCCTGGTCGGCGGCGGGGCGGTGCGAGGCGCGGCTCCTATTCGCGCCCAGCGAACCCTGCTGGTGCAAGGAGCGGCGCCGTACATTATATAGGGGTAGAGCCAGTCGAATACCTATAGCCGACGGGAATGACGGGACCCGTCATGTCTTCGGGGCCCGGCGGTGGATCTGAGCCAGGAAGTCCCAGTGCTAACACAAGCCGCATGTGATTGCCGCGTGGCAGTAACAGGCGCACAAATTAATGCCAGGTTGTATCAAGCGCGCAACGCCTCAGAGACACAATCATGTATGGTTCCGGCTGGACTTCGTCTCACACTGTTATAAGCGACTGGCCGCTGCTCACTTGCTGCCAGCTGCTACCTTAGCCTTATCGATCGCTAGAATGCGCAGCAATAGTAGGATAACGTCTTAAGCAATTCCTAATCTCTAAATTCATGCGCCACATATTATACTAATATGATTTTGGCCTTTTGTCGTTTGCCAATTCACTTTGTTCCTTCTGCTGGTGGACAACATGCACTACGTGCGCCGTGAGGTGGCTCGCGACGGGGCTCCGAGTGTTCGAATGTTCTGCGCAATCCATGTAGTGAACCCGCAGCTACGTTACCCTAGCCCTACATATACTGGGATTTTTCACTCGGGGAAGTGGGGAGGTACCCGAATTCCCTAACACTTCATTCATTGCTCAACGGACATTCGCGCCTCTGTTCTCTGCTGCGGGATTCTTTACTTGCGTACTACCTGGAATCCTAGTTGAACAACGGAATATCATAACCTGAGAACTCTGAGAGCGTATGACCCTGGAGATTCTCAGAATAGTTACCACCCGTCCTTCAAAGCCCAGATAACACCCGCTTTTTGAAAATAAAAGTCGTTTGTGAACACTTTTTTTTACCTGACCGGTTTTTTTTCGCTTGTACGTTTTGCTGCTCGATTTAATATGGAAATGAAGGCACAGAAGATCGTCAAGCACGAGGTGGCTGATTCCCTCGACTCCTCGGAGGCCTTTGAGGGCCCCGAGAAATCGCTGCGCTTGTACTTCAAGCCCTCCGGCAATCCCGAGAGTGGTCTTCTTGATGTTCCTCGCGAGGAATGGGAGGCTATGCTGGATCTGGTTAAGTGCAAAGTGCTGAGTGTTGTTATTCACCCGCAGGTGCACGCGTACGTGCTTAGCGAGAGCAGCCTGTTCGTTTATGCGGACTCGCTGCTTCTCAAGACTTGCGGGACAACCACACTGCTCGAGGGCTTGCCTGCTATCCTGGACATTGTGTCGCGGCGCAGCAGCACGCTCAGCGTGCTGCCCAATGCGAATGCCGTATTCTACTCGCGTCGCAGCTACTTCAATCCGGATAAGCAGCCGCATCCACACAGCTGCTGGAATGAGGAGGTTCTGAGGCTCAAGGACGTGTTCCGGGGCCCTTCGTTCGCAACTCATTTCGGCGTGAACCGCGATGAGCGCTGGCATCTTTTCACCCAGTGCTCACCCGCGTACACTTCTGCGTCTGCGCCCGCTAAAATGCGGAATGAGCCGAAGCTCACCAAGGGATGGATGGAGCTCATGATGACCGATCTCGACCCGGACTTGGCCGCGCGGTTCCACAGCCATCGTCCCGTTGATGGGCTTGGTTCGTCTCTAGAGGATAGCGTTCTGTCGCTGGATTCTATGGATTCGCAGTGTTCGTCAGTAGGAGCAGTCCCCGACGACGACGAGCCGGGACATATGCTGGGAAACGTCATGACTCGCACTACGCAGATCGACGAGATCTATCGCACCTCAAAGCAGGTGATTGACTCGTTTGCTTTTAGCCCCTGCGGATACTCCTGCAATGGCCTCCTCTTAGACAAGGGCGAGTGTTTCACCATCCACGTAACTCCCGAGCGCGGCTGGTCGTACGCAAGCTTTGAGACGAACGTCGCTGATCCGGGGAGTGTTGAGCCAGGGCTAACTCAGCAGATTGTTGTTGAGCGAGCGTTAGCGCTGTTTGAACCGGCCAAATTCACTCTAGTTAGCTGCTCACCTGACAAGGAGCGGCTTGTCGACCCTACCACCCTCTTCGGTGGTGGTAAGTACGCTTGCACCTCTGAGGCGCACTTCGACACTGGCGATGTCGAACTTATGCAGATGACATTCACGCTGCTTTGACGTTCTTTTTTTCTTCAAACTGTCGCTTTTGCCCGATTCCTTTAAACCGAACTATAACGCTCTTTTATTATGTATAGATAACCGAGTTGAATGTTTCAACCTTGCCGGCCGTCCATACCCTCTAACTACAGTAAACACAGGCCGTTGTTGACGTTAGTAAAAGTGTATCGAATATATTAGAAACATTAGAAACTGCTGTCTAAGGATCTGGCGGCTCATGGGTTCGCTCGTTGCTTTGCCGTCGTCTGCTATTGTGATTTTGTGGCATACGGAGGGCTAGGTTTCGCGGTTACTTTTCAACGGCGCCCGCCTCGAAGGTTTACTAGAGGTCGTGGATTCACGTAGCTTATGTCCGCGTTCTCAAACCCGTTTGCCCAGGTAGGTGACTACCAAGTGCAACGTTCTATAGAAGATGAGCTGGTGACAACCTCGTATCTTACTGGCTTGCCAGATCCGCGCATGATTGAGAACCAACATGTCGCGCTCATCTTCCGCACCTTACTGAAGCGCGACACAAGAACAAAACAGCGCGCTCTTGGAGAGTTTGAGCAGTGGCTCGATGGCCTGTCTCCTGATAGTGCTATCGAAGATGTTATTCACTTAGCTTACATCCAAATGTACTCGAAGTTGAGCATCGACGCTGCGCCGCTAATTCGCGTGCAGAGTCACATCATCCTGGCGAAGCTCTACACCATTCTGGGTAAGCGTTCTTCCAAGTATTTGAAATTCAGCGTTGGACCTTGGGTCGCGGCCACGAACGACCCGGACCAGCGGGCCGCAGTGGCAGCAAAGGACGCACTGGGCCGCGTTTTCCCTGGCGACAAACAAAGCGTTTTGCTAGAAAAAATGAAGGAGCACATTTTGTCATTTGTCTATGACTCGTGCGCCACGGCCTCGGCGCAGTCGCTGAGCGATGAGCGCTACGTCTCGAAGGAAGACGCGAGTCAGAAATACACGCGCCTAGTTAAGTGCTGTGTTGATGTGCTGGCTCGGGTTCCCCACATGTTCGATCTCAGCACCCAAGAAGTAGAATCATTGGTGAGCTCGGGTAGGCTGTGGAAGTTCTATAGTTCTTCTGACGCCTCACTCGCCCGCAGTACGCTGCAACTAACCATGGCCCACGTTGTGGAGCTAGAGCCTTACGCAGCCACTGTTTGGCACGAGCTGCTCAGAGCTGGCCGTCGTAACTCCGGAGGGTCTGGCGTTGCTATTGAGGTTGTGCAACTGATGAATGTGTTCACTAAAAAATACCCATCAATTACTTGGCCAGACGACACAGCCACTCGCAAGGAGGCAATGGCTTCGTTGGGGCAATTTGTTGGCGCAGACCCTCCTCATCCGTCCCGGTTTTGGCCTCTATTGTACAACCTTGTGCTTATGGTTCCAGACTCGCCATCAAGAGATCTGACACCCCTTTACAAACCACTTGAGAAGGTTGTAATGAGAATAAGACACGATTCAGACCTTGAAAGATCTGCTTGGGGCTGTTTTGTATCTCTGGCTGGCAAGATGGGTCCTGAATATGTTCATCGTGCATTTAAAGCCGTTGAGCAGCGGTGCAAGCAGAAGGCTGCGGTTCCTACGGATATTTTAGCGACGTTTCTGGCTCGTGTTGCTAGCACTGATGGTGTTCATGAACTCGTCAGCGCCCAGCTCGAAGATAGTAAGGTTCCATTCGCATATTGCCGTGTCATTGCGCAAACGCAGCTCTTCAGACACGACATTGAGTCTATCGTTGTACCGCGGGTAGGCCCAGAGCAACTTGCCTTACTGGTCGAAGCTGACCCGGACCTGGCCTTGCCAGAACCTAAGGAGGTGGCGACGAGTCCGTTATGGGTAGTAATAGCGGCGAAGTCTCATACTATAGATGCGCAGCCAATTATCGAGACCGCGCTGAGTGCCGGTGTAGAACACGTGTTGGCTGTGCTCGAAAACGCGGCCGCCTTATACGAACGTGGAGTTCGTGTTTCGCTGGACAAACAGATCCCCGACAATGATAATGAGGATTCTGTTCCACTTTTGAGAGCAGCAGTGGCTGCTCATGGCATACTAGTTACGCGCGAAACGTCTGTTAGAAGCTTCAAGCTACTTGTTCAGCGCGCTATGAATGACGAAAATGCTGCAAAAGACATGTTCCGAGTTGTTCGAGAGAACCAGGATTTCGTCAACTCGGTAATTGTCTCGGATCCGGAGGTTAGGCATGACTTGGAAACACTCAATACCGAAGACAAGCTGGGTGTGCTCCGTCAATTACCGGCTATGAAAACGCAAGCCGGATCTGTCGAGCAATCATACTCAGGTCGAGCTGACGCCGAACTCTTGAGCACAATTGATCTAACATCTCTTGACTTATCTGTACCTTTGCAGAAAATTGCCGCGATTCGCGCGCCAGTTCCACTCACGGTAAAGCCTCCGGCGCAAGCCTTATCGGAGTGTGAAGCGCTTCTTGCTGGTATATCTCCTGGACTGGAACACTCCCAGCTCGGTGCGTCGGAGTGTGCAAAGCTTTGTGTACTTCACAGCTTCGCTCAAGACTGGTTCGCGATAGCTTTGAAGGCTAAGTCGGCCACCATCGCGTCATTTTTGAGTTCTGTGCACGATTGTCTTGAACAAGGACCAGCCAAGAAGGAGATTTGGGAAAAGTTGTGGGAACTTGCTGGTGCGGAAGAAAGTTACGCTCTAGCGTACCATGCCGCGAAGGCTCTGAGTTCACCCTTGTGGGTTGAACAGTTTTCATCCCAGTGCTATTCGAAGCAATACTTTGTGCGGCCTTCGTTGCGCGGAGCTCTGATTGCATATCATCACATCGCGAAGGGGACACCGGAGTACGAGAACGTGCAACGCAGTCTTGTGCGACGAGCATTGACGCATAACCTCGAGAAGCGCGAATGGATGCTAGTTGACCGAGACTTTGTCCCAGAGAACTCACCCTTCGCATTGGAGGAGGCCGAGCTCGCAGATCCCGAGCTAACTAGCATGATTCTAGAAACGTTGCCAAAGGTACAGAACCGTACCGAGCTCGCGTTTACGTCCAATAACGTTACCGTGCAAATTGCCGCCCTAAGAGGGGTTGGTGGCGAGGCCCCAGTGGCAACGGTTCTCAAGAGTGCCAGTGACCTTCCTATTGAGAGAAACAATTTGGACAAAGAAATTGGTTGGGATTTGCTGCGAATCCTAAGCAAAGTGTTGAGCTCGGAGCCGCCTAGCAGCTTTGACGACCCGCAAGCTGTTCAGACGCTGTTGCGTCGCCGCGATAGCGAGGCACTTCCATGGATGGCCCTACTTATGGCTAGATACGTGCGAGAACTGAGCCTGGTGTTGGACCTGGACCGTGCGCATCAGGGTCCTGTCACGCGGGCTGACGTGGTGAGCTGGCTCATCTACTTAAACTACTGTCCGCTCGAAAGGCGCTCGGTTGCGTCGCATGAAGCGCACCTGCGAATTCTCGAGTACGTGGCTCGTAGGCTGAGACAAAATGGCGAGCTTGTTGGCCACGAACATCTGCGTGAGCCGAGCTTGCTCCCTAGTTACGACTTCCATGATGATGACTGCGACGGCAATTTGTTCTATCAGATGTGTGTTCAGCACGGTAGCGATGTTCGTGAGTGGTACCGCAATCTGAGGGATAAACAAACGCAAAAGTACGTGGACGCTGCTCTCGCTACGTACGTTGTGCCTGAGCTAGTTTCCTCCATCAAGCATGAGATCGAGTCGCATCCCCCGAGTGACGATGCAGAGATCTCAGTGAACCGAAAACAACGAGAAGTTCGGGCAAGCCGTGAAGTGGAAGACGAGTTCACGGTAGAGATCGTTATCTCGCTACCCGAGCAGTATCCAGGTCGACCTGCGCAAATAGAAATCCGCAATCTCGCTGGCGTGAGTGAAGCGAAGAAGCGTGGTTGGTTGCTAGAAGCGCGTCAGAACGTGCAAAATGAGGGCGTCATCTACGCGCTGAAGGGGATCCTTACGCGCCTCAACAATTTCCTTGAGGGAGTGGAGCCTTGCGCCATCTGTTACGCAACTGTGAACGACGCGAACAAGCTTCCTAATAGGGAGTGCAGCCAGTGTCACAATATCTATCATTCGGAGTGCCTGTACAAGTGGTTCTCTACGAATAACGACAAATTGTGCCCAATGTGCCGCTCTCCAATGTAATTGTCTTAAGGGTAGTATAGTCAATGCTTTTCTACGAGTAAATACTTCGGCGATTTGAATAATTATCACAAATGCAGCAAGTAATAATTGCGAGTGACGAGCTAACGACAGCAAATCAATCACCAGCGCGCCCCAACGCCGCCACCAAGCGAGCTCATATGGTCCTAGTCAACACGATGACTCATCGGTTCTAAAGCCTGGCAATCGATACCGGTTACGGCTACGTAACCCCTTTACTAAGCACGTGGGTCGCGACGGGCCCGTGCGCGCAGCCATCCTGCCAGCCAGCCATCATCCGCTAGTCCGTACTCACTGAGTGAAAGTGGTTCGAATTCAAGATATTAGACACAATGGCACCGCGGAAGAGCATGTTGAAAGTGATCATTCTCGGCGACAGCGGGGTCGGGAAGACGTCGCTCATGCAGCAGTACGTTAACAAGAAGTTCTCGACGCAATATAAAGCAACGATTGGCGCTGACTTTCTCACGAAGGAGCTGACGCTAGACGATCGCAAGGTTGTAATGCAGATCTGGGACACGGCGGGACAGGAGCGGTTCCAGAGCCTGGGCGTGGCGTTCTACCGCGGCGCTGACTGCTGTGTGCTCATGTTTGATGTAACAAACCAAAAGAGCTTTGATGCTCTGGAGACGTGGCGCGACGAATTTTTGCTGCAGGCCAACCCCGTGGATCCCGAGAATTTCCCGTTCATGGTGATTGGGAACAAGATAGACGTTGACGAGAGCCGGCGCGTGGTGAGCACGCAAAAGGCACAGCGCTGGTGCCAGGAAAAGGGCAATCTGCCGTACTTCGAGACCAGTGCCAAGCAGGCTACCGGTGTCGACCAAGCTTTTGAAGTGATTGGCCGCAACGCACTACAGCAGGACGACGCCGAGGGCTTCGACCAGGAGTATCCAGATGGCGTAGACTTCAGCCAATACGAGCAGGAGTCGAGTTGTGCTTGCTGAATGGGTGCGTGTTCTAATTTATTTATACAAATAGTCGCTACGTTTCTAATCTTCTCTTTTTCTTTATGCCTTCACTCCTTTGACATGGTAGCCACGGCCCGCGCCAGCAAGTGTGGTGCCACTTCCTTCAACCAGTTCACCTCAATCGGTGAAACTAGTCGTGCATAGCCTCGCGTCGTATACACGTACTCTAGGTACACAATTGCCTCTGGACGTTGGCCAAACAGCGCACTGCCCGGGTGGATGCTAATCGGCTGCTGCGACATGGTAGTTTGGAACCGCCGATCCGGTAGTGCAATGGCAGTGTTTGTGATGAAACCCCTCAAGAATGCTTTTATTAGGTCCTGGTAGTCCTCGACTTCAAGCTCGTTCTCCTCACCGCCGTCAGAGTCATCTTCTGACTCGCTTGCCTTTTCTGCAGCTGAAGCTGCATTTTCGCCACCACTGGGGCCACTTGACTTGTTGCTGCTGCCGAGATAACTAACCAGCTGGCTGCGTACCTGGGCAACCTTGCGCAACCCCCGCGGATTGACGCCGACCGAGAAGCACCAATCCTTCAAGTCACCGCGTGGAACCTTTTTCGCGGCGTCCCAAATGAGCTTCACGAGAATAAGGTCGCCCCACTGTCCGGCAGCCGGGAAAAGCTCAGATCGCATGTTTGTTACGTCCTGACGGTGCTCAGACCTCGGTGTAATGAGTAAATCCTGTACGCTGAGGCATGCGGCCACATCAAGAACACTCTCGCGGATCTTGCGTCGACCATTTTGAATACTAACAAGTACAGCAGCGAGAGTGGGTTCAAGCGGCAAGGTGGCCATCTCACGTCCAAACTGCGTTATGCTACCTTGTTTGTCAAGGGCCGTCAGCGAATATAGCTGGAGCAGCGCGTTGCGCGCATCAACCTTGGACGGCGGGTCAATCCATGGGAAGTTAACAACATCGTCAACGCCAATACGTTTGAGCAGCAGAATTGGAAATGCCAGGTTCACGCGGCTGATCTCAGGCTCTGTCTGCTCCTTCATTTCTTCATTGAAAGTGTGCTCCGTATAGAGCCGCCAACACTTCCCTGGGCCCTCGCGACCAGCGCGTCCCGTGCGCTGTGCGGCACTCGACTTCGAGATCGGTGCTGGCAGCAGCGAATCAAGTCCAAGGCCTGACTTGTGCATTCGTACTTTGCGCTGGCCACTGTCGATCACGTATCGCACACCGGGAATTGTTACTGATGTCTCAGCGATATTCGTAGCTAGAACAACCTTGCGCTCGCGAAGCGACTTGGCTGGTGCAAATGCTAAGCGCTGGTCTCTCTCCGGCAGCGATGCATATAAAGGCAGTACTTTGAGTCTGGGAGCGCCTTTCTCGGGTTTCATATTACGCAAAAGATCTGCGCACGTTTCAATCTCATCCTGGCCCGGCAAGAAGACTAGGATGTCGCCACCTGCTGGTTCCCCGTTGTTCACCTGAAGAGCGGTTTGGGCTGCTGCATCTACACTATTAGCAACAGCCTCGCGGACGTATAAGCGCTCAACGGGAAATGCGCGGCCGGGAACATACAACCTGGTTGTGTCCGAGGCAAAGAACTGAGAGAATTTCTCAGCATCCAGAGTGGCACTCATAACCACAATTCTGAACTTCTGGGCACTACGCTTCGCTGCCAGTTGTTTTAAAAGACCCAGCACAAGATCTGAAGTCACCGTGCGCTCATGGGCTTCATCCACAATGACCGTAGTGTATTTCTTGAGATGTGGGTCTAGCATGAACTCGCGAAGAAGCATACCATCAGTGACATAGCGAATGCGTGTCGCAGGGCTGATCTTGGCGTCGAAACGAACATTGTAACCGACCCTCGCGCCGAGCGGCGTGTCCGACTCGGCAGCGACGCGCTGCGCCAGCGAGATCGCGGCAACTCGTCTTGGCTGCGAAACCACAATATTTTGTCGCGGATCAGCTTCTAGCAGTGCCTGCGGCAGCTGTGTGGATTTACCACTGCCTGTTTCACCAACAATTACGGTTACCTGATGACCCAAGACTTCTGCCACAACGTTTTTACGGCCGCGATACATAGGCAGCTGGGCCCTTTGTTTGTTAATGGCATTTAGGGATACTGGCTGGACAGGCGCCTCATCCTCGCTATCGCTATCGCGAAATTTGACGACTTTGGCCATGTCTGTTCAGTAGCCAGCAGAACCGCCGAAATATTCTGAAAAAGTTCCGCCTTCACGACCGATAGGTCACGTGCATACTGACTCGCGGGGTGAGGCCGTGCGCGGTGTCGGCCATTCCTGGGGTGGGCAATTTACGCGTGCCTTTTTTGAACACTCTGTAACGCTCTGCCGTGGGTCGCGATCAGGGAGGACCATATTGCTGTGAGTTTGGTCCTTGTCATCATCTACAAAGCGTACTGTACGTGCCATTGAGCCCAGATTTCATAGTTATTGCCCATCGAACTAGGGCATGTGGAACAATGCTTGTTGTTTATTGCATTTGTTCCATTGTAATTGTAGACGGAAAAAGGCTAGACATTCTCAAGCGCTTACACTACATTCTTAGGCACACGAATTTGTAAAATACATGTGAGCCACGCGCTTGCTAATGTGTCGATAATACTCACTGCACTAGTTTAGTGGCGTGGGGGTTGGAGGTGGTGAGTTCTTAGCCACGGCCGGGCTTGCGCGAGTGAACTCCACGGCATATCCAACGGCGTTAAAAGCAGCAAGAGCCCACAGGCTCGTGCCGTAGAGACCCCGGCCTAGAGACTTGCGATTAGCAAGCAAGTAAAGTGTACTCCACACGGACGTAAAACCGGCTCCGTTCTTATAATCACCGTCAATCATCATCCAAGTTCCCAAGGCGAACGCTGCGCCGAAGCCGCCGCACGAGACCTTCGAGGGGAGCAAACGCTGGCCATTAACAACCGGCTGTCTCTGCAAACCGCTCAAAGCCAATCCTGCAGCGCTGCCAGCAGGAATGCCTAGCTGCATGATCTGTTGGTATGCCTCCTTATCCATGGCCGAAAAGTCGTAAACCTGCGCGTGTCTGCGGAAGTTCGAGTTGAATGCTTGCGACAGCGCCGAGGGTGGGACGCCAGCAAGGGTACGGGCAGGCTACGCCGGCGCTCCAAGGGCCTAACGTGCACGTGACGGCCCTGGGTAACAGTAGTTATTTCCATTGGAAGCGGAGAGACCACACGCGAGTCGAGTCAAGGGAGACGCTGATCTGTATATTCGCACTGTGCCTCATTGAACAGCAGCAATGGCTAGACGGCCAATAACGAGCGCGGGCGCCGCCGCTGCTGCCACAGCAAGCAGGTCCGTGCCGTCGTCAGACGATGCTGAGGGCAGCGAAGAAGTGACGCGCTGCATCTGTGGCAACGAAGAGTTCGTCTCGACGCCTCGTACTCAAGCGGCGAACGCGAACCCGGGACTCTTTGTTCAGTGTGAGAAGTGCCATGTGTGGCAGCATGGCTTTTGCGTCGGATTCCTCTCCGAGGAGGATGTGCCCGGCGACTACTACTGCGAGCAGTGCGAGCCCTCCTATCACAATATTTCCATGCGCCACGGGATCTTGGTGTCTCGGTATCGGCCCGTAAAGCGTTCTCACAGTTCCAGGAGTCCTCGCAAGAGCCGGTCCCGAGAGGCAGAGTCGACGCAGAGCCCGGCAGCCTCTGATGGTGAACAAATGCGTGACGCGGCGAGTGGTGCCGAGGCGGGGCCCAGGAACGGGGCTCTTAAGGCAGAGCCAGGCTTAGAAACTAGTGCTACAGAGCATAACGGCGAGGGCAACCACGCCTCGGCTATGAATGGCGGATCAAGACGAAGCACAACTTCAGAGAAGCCTGGGCTGCACACAAGCAAGTCGGGCGACTCAAAACGCTCGGATTCACAGGCCACAAATCAAAAAGGGGAGCCGCAGCGAGCACAACGCTCTACGCAACGCGGGACAGAAGGCGATGGTGGTGCCTCAGCTAATGGCTCGCCCGCTAGTACTGCTGCTGGCAGCAAGGGGGGCAGTTCAGCGCCCCACAGGCCGGGCCGCGAACCAGCGTCGCCGTCGCCTTCCCCACGGCAGTCGCGCGACAACTCCGAGGAGCCGATGCCGGACACTGACAATACGAAACGAGCGATCAAAGCTGAGGGATCGCTGGAGCAGGAAGCAAAGGCTAAGCGGAGTCGCCGCAAAAATAGCGAAGAAGCGCCGGCACCGCTTGTGAACCCGGTTCGCGGGCGGATGAAACGTCGGTCCCGCGAAGAGGAAATTTTGCAACGCGTCCTCGAGGAGAGCGCGCGCGAAGCTAGGGAGCTTGAGGCTCGACGGCGTAGCCAAGATAATGGTGAGCCTTATGAACAATCCAATTCTAATGCGGGCGAGCCCGCCCCGAAATCTAACGCAAACGAGCCAGATGTTGACGGGGTGGGGTCGGATTATAGCGATGCTGAGACTCGCAAGTCGCACATGTACACGAAGCCCAGCAAGCGCCAACGATCAAACGCTGACGCTTCCGAGCGCGATAACGAAGACGAAGACGAAGGAGAAGTCAATGCGGGCGATGACGTTGAAGAGCCCAGTAGACGTAGCCGCGCGCGTTCAAATAGGACGCCCCGCGCGCGTCCTGGCCGCAAATCAGGCTCAAGGCACCAAAATTCGCAGCAGCGCCTCGCGGACAAGCAAAGTGCGTCTAGCTCGCTGTCGCGACGCACACCGAACGGCGTAAAGAAGTGTCGACCACGAATACCGTCGCCGCGAAGCACATTTCAGGAAATGCGACGGCGCGTTGCCACAATCTTGGAGTTTTCGGGGCGCACGCAGGTCGAGATGGCCGAGGAAAGGCAGAGCCGGGTTGAGGGCCCGTTCGAAGTTGCGTCACGAGACGGCGATTTTGAGCCTCAGCTTCAGCAGCTTGCAGCTATGGGTGACCACAATACTACGAAGCTTGAAGAGCTTACACGCAAGCTGCTGACATGGGAAGAGCAGTTTGGTGCAAAATGACGCATGACCGGCGCATGTTGATGTTTTGATGTGTGTTGCGTGTGTAGTCGACAATTGCATAGCATAATCATGGGTTTTTTGTGCTAAACCAGGTCGCATGCTTGCCTCTATATATTCTCTTTCTTAATGGCCTAAGCCATCTGTATAGTAGCGCTATAATCGCGGTAACATTGCATTAGTGACAAGCCGAGCCAGCCTAGCGCCGGCCCACTTATTCCGTCTGCTTACTGTGCTGCGGTGTTTTTTCCTCTATTGTACTGGGCTTCTGGCTGCCGCCTTCGACGCAATTCTCCGCATACCCATCATCACGCGTAGGCCACCTGCCCAGCTTGCCCCTCCAAGGGAAAGGTTTAAGCAGCGTTGGCGAGTAATAGTCCAATATTCGCGCAGGTTAAGGGCACGTTTAACGGTCGGGTGCTGTAGGATTAACACGCAGCAGGGTAACCCTGGCTCCATAGGCCTACTCGTCCACGCACATGATCGAGCATCACCCAGGCTATCGCAGCAATTGCTTAACGCTCGTAGCTTGCTTGCATGACGACAAGAAGTTATATAAAGGGCCATTGTCAAACAGTTTAAGGCAGTAACAACAGGAAAACAAAGATTTCTAGAATGGGTAAAAAGGGAGGAGTTTCTGACGAGGTGCCTCAGACGACCATTATTATCGGTGCTGGCACCGCGGGTTTGGCCGCTGCTGAGGACTTGCAGAAGGCTCACCAGGACTACATCATTCTGGAGGGCCGCGACCGTCTTGGTGGTCGCGTCCACACTCAGGAGTGGCCCCGCACGCACCCGACGCTGTTCGAGCTCGGTGCCGCCTGGTTCCATGACGTTCCGCACAACCGCCTCGCATACGCTGCCGAGGAGGCTGGCATTGAGGCCGGATACGACGATGACCAGACCGTCATTTATGACAAAAAGGGAAAGCTCGATCAGAACTTGGTCAACGAGCTGAGCTCCCGGTTTGATGCGTTCCGTCGCCAGCGTGACCCTAACGATCCGCTCGAGCAGGTTGGCACGCTTTTCGCTTCACACCAGGATGACGAGGAGCACAAGCGTGTCGCTCTTGCCGTTGCGCATGCCTACCAGATCTCGACTGGCCTGAAGGCTGATCAGCTCAGCGCTCACGTCGAGGGTCCGCCTGGTCGCGACCAGGCCGTGCAGGGCGGCTACATTCGCGTGCTTAACCAGATTGTTGGCTACAACGTTGACCGCTCGAAGATCCACTACAACAAGAAGGTTACGCACATTGTTTCACCCAAGGAGGGCGACCGCGTGCAGGTCACCACGCAGGATGGCACCCACTACGAGGGCAAGGCCGCTATTGTGACTGTGCCGGTCGGTGTGCTGAAGAGCAACCTCATCCAATTCAACCCGGGCTTGGGTGCCCACATCCAGAAGGCGCTGAACCACCTCGAGGTCGCGACTGTAAACAAGGTTTACCTCACATTCCCCTCGTCGTTCTGGAGCCCAACAACATACAAGTTCCTCATTAGCGACGAGTCTAACCCGGCGCTAATCTGGAACTGGGACGCTACTCACCCGGGCACGCAGCAGAAGAACACTCTTGCTGTGATTGTTACGAACGATGTTGCACTGGAGATCGAGAAGCACCCTGATCTGGCTTTCGACATCGTGAAGCCTTACCTTGAGGTCATTGCTCACGGTGATATCCCTGACGCCACCCAGGTCATCACGTCTTCGTGGAGCGGTGACGAGTTCAGCCAGGGTGCATTCTCCACCGTCCCGCATGGCCAGACCCGTGAAGAGGTTGCCAAGCCGTTTGAAGAGGGCGAACTGCGCAACCGGCTTGTGTTTGCTGGCGAGCACGCCACGGTCGAGGGTGCCGGTCTTGTGCAGGGCGCCTGGCTGAGTGGCCAGCGCGCTGCCAAGCAGGTCATTGATCACATCCAAACTTAGGCGGTATGAGTTGGAATTTCTTGTTTGTAAATTTATAGTGGAAGAGACTCTTTACAACAAAGCTTTAGCATACTTTAAGCACCTGCAAAGATGCTCAGGATTAGCTATGAGTAGAGAGGAAAGCTGTGTATCATCAACGTGAGTAGGGCCTCCTCCTCTTATTGTAAGAAGAAGCAGCACGTGTAGCAGCTTAAACCCTGTAATACCGTATCATCATCACATATTTATATGAATATGGATGATAGACGCTTCCGAAGGGAGTTTGTCTAACCCGCAAAAACAAAAAATGAACTGCAGCACCTTCTGTTCTCGTATGGTCTCCCACTACAATACTTGGTAAGGCCCTCAGGTGTTTAAATAGGACTGATCGGACGGGAAGTCTTGTATTCACTTGGGTTTGGCCGCAGCTGGCATCATGTCGCACATCCTGGCTCCATTCTCTATGTTCTCGATAAGCGGCAGGTGAAGAGTGTATGCGACCTATGAATTACAATAAAAACAATACTAGCAAGTGCGTCTATAGTGCACTTATGTGGCAGTCTAGTCTAAATGCCTCGGCATGATTTCACGTCAGAGCCTTGCTAAAGGCCAGGGCCCATGCTAGCGACTGGCCGGCGTCCAGCCACTTGGACGGGAAATTGGGCTGCGAGAAGAAGCTGTAGGCTGCTTTTGGGTCGTACAGTGCCCTATTGACCTCAAGCAAGCCCTTCCATCCCGAGTCTACGCCGTCTATGATGGGTGCAAGTTTCTCTTCCCATTCTTGTTGCACAAACTGAGGAGACCGGATAAATGACGATATGGGGGTGGTGGGAATCATATGGATGCCTTGAATGTACTCAAGATTCGTTCCGAAATAGGTCGTGTGGTCACACTTGTTCTCGAAGGTGATTCCAGCAACCTTGTTTGCAACGAACTGTTTCGGCACAGTGGTGTTATCATCCAAATAAAGCATGTAGTGGCCCATTGCCCGCCTTTCCACCGCGAGAATGAGGTTGGCACGCGCAGTCATTGCATTGTCCCCAATAACCTCGCCCCAGAGTTTCATGCCATAGTAGCAGTGGTAATCTTCAGAGCTCGATTCCTCATCCTTCCCGTCCGCACTCGCAAACAGGCCCTTGGCCAACGAATGCCCCTGGTACCAGTCAAATGAACGGCTCTGGGGAAAAGTCAAGTCGTCACCATATGTGGCTACGTCGCGCACAAGCATGTTAACAAAGTCAGTATTCTGGGTGTCCTTCACCCATGATCCGTCGCCCAAGTCTGTATCCACTTTGGCAATCACAGCAGCAGCATGAATGAAGTATCCATAATGAAAGTGGTGGTCATTGTAATAAGTGTTTCCGTAGTCGGCCATGGGATCATTAATGCCTGCCTGAGAAACAAGACCCTTCCAGCTCTGATCGTAGAACAATGGTGTCTGCTGCTTGTTGTTGACAAACGTTGCAAATGCGCTCTTAAGCCGGGCCAGAATTTGCTTCGCGAGATCGGTTTCCTTCGCAACGTAGGCAACAGCTATGAGGCACATAGCGAACTTGTCCATAACTTTTCCACTCCAGTACATGGAGGTGAGGTTCGTGGCCTGGCCCATATCAAACCCAGATGTTTCATTCTGGGCACTGTTGACGAGGAGCTCAACATCAGCGCCACTAAAATTCGAGTATGCAAAATTCTGGTCTCCTACAGGCTTTTGCATGCTCCACGGTAGGAATCCGACATCACGGGGCAGCCTTTCAAACATTTCTAATACCGTCGAAACACACAGTCGAAGCTGGCCCAAAACAGGTGCCTGAAGATAGAAAGACGTGACCTTACCATTCATTGTCGATGTAAAACTCTCGACGTGATGTGGCGCAGCATACAGTAATGTTCCGCCGCCAGTAGAACTACCGGCAAGGTTATAGTTGAATGCGTAGCTTGCCACATTGTAGTCTCTAGTCACACCTCCATCGAGAGTGACCTGTGTCGGGTAGGACCCCGCCGCACTGTCGATGACAGCCTGCCATGAAGCATCACCCAGCCTGGCCACCTGCACAACAAGGTTCGACTCTGTCGAGTTAACGGTAATGTGCTGTGCGTCATTCTGTGTAGTGGTCACAGTTGCTCCCGACGGTGACGAGATATAGATTGACCACAAACATCCATTCTCCAGCGTGACATTCAAACGGGTAATGCCCCGGCGTGTAGAGGTCGCTCCACTCACAGACCTAAACCCCACTTGCGAGCTTACCACTGGCGCTACCCCACTGTAAACTCCTGTCACGAAACCCATACCATTAGCAATGGGAAACTTGACGCGGGCGCTGCCTTGGTCAAGCTGAGCAACAAGTGAAAGCGGGCCCCATGAATTTGTCGAGAAAGATGGTGACCCACCCCAGTGTGCACTGAGACACAAGCTCATAACGCCAGTAGGCATGAAAAAGTACTCAACCGGGTTCGCATTTGCGTCCGGCCCCATGACTCTGTCCCCTGCATCGTGATGAGAAACCGCCAACCCGACGAAACCGTTCACGCCACTTCCTGTCCACCAGACTGAGTACGGCTGTGGATATATGTAGAGGTTTCTATCGTCAAGCAGCATATTTCCGTAAAACTTGTTTGTCTGCACCGGCTGGGACCCTGGATTGTCCGGCGGCGGCAACGGATGAGGCCGCTGTGGAAACTGGGGAGGGATGTTCACGCTGGTCTTAACTTTAGTGAAGAGCGACATGCAAGTACAAAATACTCACGAAGAAACCACAAGTAGCACTATATATGTACCGGCACCATCTCGGGCCATGGGCTGTGCTGACCACATGACATCAACGCGTCTGTGCACGTAACCCTGCCCAGGTAGTACTTAACTGGGGGCGCATTTCACAAAACCGCCCCGCAAGGAAACATTAGGATGCGCACTGATGCCTAACTGGTAGAAACACATCGTAGTTGTGAAAATGAATTACTTTGCTAGGAACCTTGAGGTTCTCAATGTATCAACAGCACTGCTATAGGCTGCCTGTGGTACTCGCTTCGCAATGAACAATAAGAACAAGGCGTCAAAGTAGATCTGTTTAACGTGAAGCGTTTAACATAGCAGCTCTTATACCGTATCGAGAACATGTCAGGTATTGGGTGACCTTATTTCCGAATAACCGTAAGCCTCGGCTAGTACGTGCTGTACGAAATCTGTTGTTAAGTGCAGTAACGGAAGCGATCAGAGAGACGTAGTTGAGGAAAGTACGATAAATGTTCCAGCAGTCTGAAATGAATGGGTATTATAATTATGTAGGAACTGTCTAAAGGAATGTTGAGATCACTTCTCCGGATATTCATCCTCAGATGTGGTCCGCGTCCTCAGCGCAGAGCCGAGATCTTTGCCTTGAGCATCCACAAGCGCCGGAGGCCATTGAGACTGGTCAGATTTTGACTCCTCGAGAGGGACGTCACGCCCTTGAAGATCCACCGTGTGGACACGGCTCTTAGACTTCGGCACACGAGCAAGCCAGTAAAGGAAGATACAAAGGCCGTAATCGATCACGATGAAGGCGAAGAAAATGCCGAGATTCCTCCACCTGAGGTGATAACTCGTGTCAATAGTCTTCAGGTATTGATTTGTATTTCTCAAAAGACAATACTCGCAAACATCAGTAGAGTCCGGGTTACGCAGCCTCCCCGCCTTGTCGCCTGCAGCTTTGAGGAATGCGCCGAAGTACTGCTGGCATGTCTGACCGCTCGGTGGTTGCAGTCTCTGCCACTCGTTCGCCGCGCAGTTGACTGGAGTATTCGCAATGGCCAACGACAACATGCCTTGGATCCAATACGTCATGGGAGACACCCTGTACATGAATACCCAAAACCCTGGCATGGCGTCCTTCGTCGCCAAGACGCCGCAAAACATGAGAGACATAGTGAACAACAACGTAGACACGTTAGCAGCTGTATCTGGGTCAGCAATAGGAGCTCCCACAACGAACCCAAGTGAAATTGCCCACTGGAAGAATGCAATCACATAAAACAGCGTCAAACCACCACGCTGGGTCATCTGTCCCGCATTTCGAGCATTGTTGTACAGGCCAGCTGGGTAGTACCAAGACACAAATGAGACGACGGCGACAAGGATCTGCCAAGGGAATTCAGCAGTTATAGTAGCCAGGATAAACGCTTTCCAACTGAAGATCTTTGAAGGCCGCTCACGAGCTTCATAGAGGTTTCGCTGCGCCGCAAAAACGCTAACAAACGATATAATCAGCGCATTGAGTGCAACCGTGAACATGAAAACACTGAACATGAGGTCCTGCATACCCTGAAGCGAGGTGTCTGCCTTGAAGAAACTGAAACCATTGAACAACGCGCTGGCAATGTTGAGACCGAGCTTCGACCAAATGTACATAGGGTCTCGCCAATACTGTTGTGTGAAACGAAGACAGTTCAGCAGATATTGTTCCCAGAAAGGAGCCGCAAACTCGGTGCTTTCCTTAGTCTTTTCAGCCTTGTTAGAGTCCTTAGCACCGTACTCATTCATAAGTCTGTCAATCTCCTGGCGCACGGCCTGACGCTCTGGAGAATGAAGCCAAACGTCCGCATAGTCATATTTTGCGTGTGATCCAGGTGCCGCACCAATGACGCTAAGCATCCACTCCGCTGGATTCGCATCTGGCGGACAAGGGTCCGCTCCGTACTTTTCGAAGTAGCCGGTCAATACCTTGCAGTTCTCCCCAATCTCTCCGAAATATACGGTACGGCCACCGCGGGCCAGGAACAGTAAGCGATCAAACTGAGAGAGCAGAAGTGCCGACGGCTGGTGGATAGTGCACAGGATAGCTTGTCCCGCATTAGACAGTTTCTTCATTAAGGCACAAACACTCCAAGCGGTCTGCGAATCAAGGCCGGAAGTGGGTTCATCTAAAAACAGCAACAGCTTGGGCTTGGCAGCCATTTCCACACCAATTGTGAGACGCTTGCGCTGCTCCACGTTCAGTCCCTTGCCGGGCTTTCCAACTACTGCGTCGGCATACGCTTCCATATCCAGAATTTTCAACACATTGTCCACATATGCCAATTTCTCCTTACGGGGCACACTGGCGGGTTGACGTAGGAGAGCAGAGAATTGCATAGCCTCACGAACCGTGCTCGTTTCCAAGTGAAGGTCCTGCTGCATTGCATATCCTGTCGTTCTTTGGAAACTGTCATCACGAGGAATCGCGTTGACAAACATTTGGCCAGTGACCACTCCCATAGTCACTCGGTTGGCAAGCGTATCCAACAGGGTAGTCTTTCCCGCACCAGATGCACCCATCAAGGCTGTCAACGTGCCAGGCTTAACCCATCCATCGACGTAGTTGAGCAAGCGACGTGTTTCTGACTTAATTTTGACATCATAGCATACGTCCTTCCAATAAAAGATGTCGTCAGACGCCTCAATCAAGTCCTTGGCCTGCTGGGCCTGCTGGGCCTCAATTTCCTTTGCGTCCAGGTGTGATTTATCAAGCTCGGCCGCATCTGCCCCACCTTCAGGTAGCGCTTCAGAGTCCGCAGCAGTGGACTTACGGTTGCTCTTACGCATCTTGCGTAGGACGGTAAGCGGGAAAACCAATACCTCACCCTTAGTTCGCTCACCAGGATTCAGATATACCATCAACATGTATGTGAAGAGGAAAAAGCCAACAAATCCAACTTCAACACCCCAGTTTCTCCACTGGTGATCGAACTTGTATGTGTATGTGTTCATCAGGTAGTCATCTCCAAGCACAGAGGTCATTCCTTCTTTGGCACCACCCACACCGCAAATGAACTTATTGTCAATTGCCCTGTCTGGGTTGTAAGGAATGTAAGAGTCGGACTCACAAGGGTAAACCCGGTTATGGAACTCGTTGGTCATGAGACCTTCAAAAGCATAAGCCAGGGGGTCTACCCACGGTCCTCCAGCAATCCACTTATGAGCCATGATCCCCTTGGGAATGACAAAACCAGTGAAGAGCACCATAGCAAGCAGGACCAAGTTCGCCGGAATCATAGCCTCCGAGATCGTGTTTGTAAAGGCACCGATCGTACGGAAGAAATGCGACATCATTAGGGTCGTGGTGAAATTCATCAGCAAGAAGAAGAAAAAGTTTCCTGCTTCACGCCGGAGATTCGCAATGAAGTAGAGGGTGACGTTGAAAAAGATTCCATTGATGATCTTTGTAGGCATGTCTGTCAAAATTGACGCGAAAGCGTCAATCGCGGGATGGTAAAACGCATACTGGTGGTGCTTCTGAACGATAGCACGAGCTTCGAACAACGCAAAAATCTCAAGCATGGCGCTGAAAGCGTTGAACAGCAGCGCAAAGAACAACAGAGCAGAACGGTGGTAAAATGTGCCCGTCGTCGGTCCCATGTTGTAAAACATTGACGAGATAACAAACGCCATTGCTGTATTTCCCAAGATAGTCGTAAGGGGCATCTGTGGATCGCCTTTGATCCTCTGGAAACCCCTAATCGTCAATGCCTTTGTCTGTTCCCACCAGCTCACAGTGTAAGCGGCCTTCTTCGGAATACGCTTGTTTTGACGTGCACGGTATGCGTGCCGGAACTCTTCACTTGAACTTCCCCCAGTAGGGTTAGCTGCGTTGTACTCGTCAATTTCCGCAATCAACTGCCTGTAGAGGTCGGATTGCCTCCACCTCTCATTGAACTCTTTTCCAGTACGTGGAACCTTCTTTTCCATTCCAGCGTAAGTTTGACGTTCACTTGGCTGCGTCAGAGAGGTCAGGAAATCCGGCGTGGATTGCCGTGGCTTCGGCTCCCACCCCATGTCCATGAAAAATTGGCGTGCCGCACTAATAGGACCATAGTAAATCTGATAGCCTTCGTAGAGAACGATAACGCGGTGGAACATCTCATACATTTCCTCTGACGCCTGATAAACTGCAACGAGAGATGACGAGTGGAAGGTCCTTCCATTCAGTCGTAACGTGCTGATGAACTCATTGGCCGTGGCTGCATCCAAACCACGCGTTGAGTTGTCCCAGCATTGAATAGACGATCCTGCCAGTGAGACCTCGGCAATCGAGACACGTTTCCGCTCGCCGCCACTCACACCACGAACTAGATCGCTACCAACCTTGGTATTAACTGTGTGAGACAGTCCATAGAGAGCCATGATAACGTCCCGCATGTAAAGAGCAGACTCCTTCCGCGACACACCGGGAATTCGGTTGTCAGGCATCTTCACACGCGAAGCAAAGAACAGGGTCTCTCCCACTGTCAAATTCGGAAAATTGATCTCGTTCTCCGCACAATACGTCACATCACCGCGGAACTGGTGCGCCACCTCGCTCGATGTTAAGCCTTGGTAGTTCAGCTGGCTCTCCTTGGTGAGCTTGAAGCCATGCGTTTGGGATGCCATGGTACGCAAGAAGGTCGAGCAGCCTGCACCCGGACGGCCCAACACCATAAGCAGCTCACCGGGTTTGACAATACCGTCCATGGGTTTAAGAATGTCAATCCTATTCGCAGCATCACTACGGCTGACGCTGTCCTTCAGCATCGACCAACCCTTCTGAACCGCGGCCAAAGGCAAGTTGCCGACTGTCATTTGATAATTAGTTCCGGCCGCGGAACCGTAGGCGCCGAGATTCTTGAAACTCAGACCCAGAGACTTGTCGGGGTACCGCTCAGGGTCGTTGCGGAATATCTCATACATTGTCGCAGCCCACTTCATAGCATCAAACTGATCAGACCTGGGGTCAAGGCGAGGGTCCAGGTTCCGCAGCGGATGGCCATCTGCAGGGTCAAGTTTCACTGCGCTGACATCTGAACGGGACTGTGTACGAGATAGGTTCGTAGCAATCGAACGAATCTCATCCTCATCCGGCCCAGTGTAAGGCCGGTAGTTATTCTCCTCATCCGCAGATTCCGAACCCTCGCGGGCCACGGGCATGACCTTCTCGTCCGCCATGTAGACTCAAACGATCAGATGAAGGAGGAGCTTGGTGTTAGCCAACGATCAGCCGGGGACTATATATTTAGTTTGGGGCGTGGTCTCACGGATCTTGTTTATGTTTGTAAGCTGCATGAGACTTAGCGGAGAGATGCGGTCGCTCTTAGTCAAACAAATAGGAACCGAACCGCTCATAAGTGCCGCGTCGATATACCCACACGTAAATACTTACTTGGCAGGCCCGGAGTGAGGCTGAATAATTCTCTAGGAGCTACATACTCGTTCATGTTTTGACCGGCCATGATTTAATAGCGTCCCTTTCACTAATGTAAGGTTACAACTGTCTCTCGGCACCTCGGGAGCCAGTTTCCGAAGGTTTAGGGTACCGTTCATGCAATGTGTCAGTATGTCAGCGGGCTGTACGAGCATGGAGGATCCAGGCGTAAGTAAGGTAAGGGCAGCACGGGTATGCGGTATCAGCTACGCACCAGTCCGGCGTGACGCGGGTGGCGTTGCATGTAGCTAGGCGTGCTTTTTTGTTGACGAAAAACCATTGGGCTATGACCGACCTTAGCTCGGTTACAACAAAGTCATTAAGCTATTTTGCATGGCACTACAATACTCTTCTTGGCACTTATTCTTCACAAGACGTGAGCACATTCGCTTACGTGTTCCGCACTAATGATATGCTTGCACAAGGCACCTCATGCGCTCTTCTGCTCGGTTGTGTAATAAGCGCAACCTAGTCTGGAAGTCCTAGCCGATCTGGTATGTAGACTGATATGAGCCTAGCAGAAATCGCTCATATTATGCTCGCCATTCAGGGTTCAGAGATTATAAAAAAAACCGCTACCTTGCTTATAGTAATGAGGCAAAGGCGATGCGAACTTGCCTCATCCACAGTTGGCGCGCCATGCTCATAACCAAACTCAACAACGTCTAACTATGTAATATTTGCCTGTCATGGGGACCAGTGGCGCTACGCTTATCGGGTCTGACTACATATTCAATCGAAGCGCCGTCCTATGGTTAAAACGTGACCTGGTATTACACATACCACCGAACCGAGCCGCAGTATGCGTCGCATATGCGTCAGAAAACGCACACCCACACCCGTCCCGTTCCGTCGACCCGTCATGCAGCTATTGTGGCGCGCATAAGGGCAGTAGGCTCGGACGCGTCCTCTACTATCCGCGAAGTACAATCCTGCGAGAACAATACATTTAATCTAATCTAGTCAAACTTTACCACTTGAGTCATGAGACTTCCCCACTCAAATAGCTGTCTCTTGCAAACTATGGGTAACCTAAATAGCAGGGACAGCTACTGTTGTCAACTTCATAATAACCATTACGAGGAGGGAGAGCTGCTTTAGAAAGGATCGCCGTACGGAGCGATCACATGTGGTCGAGCGCGTGCGTTTTTGTGCATCGACTAGAAGACAGCCTGGAGCAGATCAGGGTGGCTAAGGCTTTTTTACCAGACTCTTTGCTCTCCTTTTTCGGCAGCCACGAATTAGCAACCAAAGAACATCAGGCTCTTAGGACTGAACAACGAACAGCAGGACGCTAATAGCATGACGATACGCCGTGCGAGCAGTTTCGCTCATCCTAGATTCTAGCAATTATCGCGTCACAGCCGTCAGGTCGCGAAGCTAGCCAAAATGCAGTCGTGAGGTTTGGGCGTAAACACACGCTACAAGCCGCTTCCTTCAGCGGGGGCTCGTATGGAGGGCCCGCCTCTTGCGTTATGGCACGTTGTGAAGGGCGGTGCGGGCCACTATCACGACTAAACCATTGGCCTTATCGTGTAAGGTGTTTTTTCATTATGATGCCATCTAACGATTTTGACATACTAGATGAGGCAGATGGCTAAACTTGGGGAATATCTAGGCCGAATCAAGCACAAAAATCCTACAGTAAACGCAGTTGTTGCGCTCCGGAAAGAGAGTGAACTCAAAGCTGCTGCAAATGGTCTCGTCTACCTCTTGAAGGATAATATTTGCACGACAGACCTTCCAACCACCTGCTGTTCCAAAATTCTGAGAGGATATCAAAGCCCTTACGATGCGACTGTTGCTGAATTAATCCGAGAGACTGGCGGCATCATTCTGGGTAAGACGAACATGGATGAGTTCGCCATGGGAACTGACAACGCTTTTTCGAGTTACGGTCAGGTCCATAACCCCCTGTTCCCAGCGCCCGACGAGCCACGCTCGCCAGGGGGTTCCAGCGGTGGTAGTGCGGCAGCTGTGGCAGCTGGATTCTGCGATGTTGCCTTGGGGACCGACACCGGTGGATCTGTCAGATTGCCAGCAGCCTATTGCTCTGTTCTAGGATTCAAGCCATCTTATGGCCGTATTTCGCGACACGGAGTGATTAGTTACGCGCAGAGTCTTGATACAGTAGGAATACTGACGCGCACGTTCCCTCACATGCGCGAGGCATTTTCAGCGCTTGACAAACATGATCCGCGCGATCCTACGAGTGTTAGGCCTGATGTCCGGCAGCAGTTTCGCCACGCACAAAAACGGAATCTCACGATCGGCCTTGTTCAAGAAGTCATTGTGGACATGCAGCCGGAGGTCAGGGAAATCTGGATCAAAGCCCTCGAAAAGCTTTCTGACGACGGCCATAAGATTGTGCTGGTGAGTGTTCCGCATCTAAAGTACTGTTTGCCCGCGTACTTCGCACTGAGTCCCGGCGAGGCCAGCTCGAACCTCGCACGTTACGATGGAATCCGGTATGGTGTGCGTGCGAAGGAGGATGTTGGTATCGACCATTTGCTTTATTCTGAGACACGCACGCAAGGCTTTGGAGCTGAGGTTCAGCGCCGTCTCTTGCTCGGCACATTCAACACGACTGCCGAGGCCTACAAGGAGCACTTTCTGAAAGCGCAGAAGGTGCGGCGAATTCTGATTAAAGAGTTCAACGGTATTTTTAGCGAGCCGAACCCATTGTTCCCCGAGGATCGTAGTAATGTTGAGGCGGTGGATGTTCTCATTAATCCGACATCTCCACATGCGGCGCTTGCACTGGGGGGGGCTAAAGAAGGCAACCCTGTGGAGCATTTCCTTGACGACGTTCTTACTGTTCCTGCTAACCTCGCTGGGCTCCCGGCTATCTCTATCCCGGTTGGCAAGTCGATCGCTTTGCAAGTTTGGGGCCAGTACGGTGACGACGCAACTGTTCTGGATGTGGCAGAGAGTATTCACCGCGTTTTTGGCTGGGAGCCGCAATCAGAGGTCGCAAACTTATAAAGTGACGAATAGCTAGCCTTGTATTATAGTGCTGAATCGGCCAGCAATGAAGCAAAAACAACTGTCTTCATGAGTGCCTTCCTTTCAGAAGTGAGCTCCTCGCTGAGGGGAGTACGCCAAGCAACTAGCTCTCATAGTCTGTCACAGATATGGATTCAATGACTTGGTTCGACTCCGTGTTATTATAGTCTAGCATGTAATAATAAATGCGTACACAGCCATGCTAGGCAAAAGCATGAGGTTAAGAGGACCTCAGAACCCACCAATACGTTTCTAATGGGTGCTAAGGGGTGCTCTTGCGCGTGGTGATAACACTGTGCCTCTTCTCAAACCCAGGATCGGAAATATAGAGTTCTAAACACAAAAGCATTTATTGTCCGCTAAATAACTCAATTGTGGGACCGGTGGCATGGTGCCGACCCGCGCAGCGTTCTGTCGTCGTATTGTGGGAGGGCCACACTTGGAAACGGCACGTGCCATTCTTCACATTAGGGCCAACCCACACAGCGACTTTCACCAGACCGCATCTATGAAACGCAGTGGTGTAGGCCTATTGAAACGCTGCGTGCATACGCAAAGCAACATTAAGGATGTCGTTATTGTCGGTGGTGGTCCTGCTGGGCTCTCGCTGAGTGCAGCGTTGAAACACTCGCCAAAAACAAAGCACCTGGACATCTGCGTTGTTGAGGGCCAGCCCATCAAAAGCCGCCTTGGAAACTGGGCCTCCGAGGTCACACCAGGGACCTTTGAAAATCGTGTCGTCAGCTTGACGCCTAAATCGGTGGGGTTTCTGGACAGAATTGGTGCTTGGCAGCACGTTGTACATGAACGCACGCAGCCGTATGACGAGATGCGCGTTTGGGACGGCGAGAGCGACGCCAATATTGATTTCGACGGCTGGGACTCTGGAAGTGGCGAGATTGCCACCATGATCGAAACGTCGAATATCCAGCAGGCTCTTTTGCACACTGGCGATACGGCAAATCTTGTCCGGCATGCAGGCGTCGAGTCCATCAGTACGACAGGGGTCACAAAGCGGCCGTTAATCAAATTGAACGACGGATCTCAACTCGAGGCAAGACTGCTTGTCGGCGCAGACGGGCAGAACTCCCCCGTAAGAGAGTACGCGGGAATCGCTAGCCGGGGATGGGACTACAACCGGTTTGGTGTAGTTGCTTCACTCGAGCTTGAGTACGACAATTTCCGTACGTGCGCATATCAACGGTTTCTGCGGACTGGCCCTATTGCGCTGCTCCCCCTGCCGGAGGGGAGGGCGACACTAGTCTGGTCTACGCTTCCTGAACGTGCCCAATGGCTCCGCAAACTAGCGCCTGAGGCGTTCGTGGCGGTTGTTAATGCGGGTATACGGTTGGACCAGGTTGATATTGATTATTTGCACACAGTCGATCCAGCAAACACCGACGAAATCTTGTCCGAGGTCGCATGGCGCATGGAGCAGCGTGAAGAGCTCCCCGATGAAGAGAACACGCTTCCTGTGCCAGTAGAAGCTGTCGTTCCAGGTACTGTCGCCGGGTTCCCCTTGCGTATGCGCCATGCCGACGCATATATTGGTGACCGCGTTGCTCTGGTCGGAGACGCGGCTCACGCAACACACCCTTTGAGTGGCCAAGGCCTAAACATGGGCCAGCGAGATGTCGAAGCCCTGCTAGGCGCTTTGGAGCTGGCTGTGGACCGCGGTCTCGATATCGGCACGAGTCTCGCGCTGGAGCCCTATCCTCGTGCGGCGTACGCGAGGAACCACGTCCTACTTGGTGTGAATGACAAGTTCCACAAATTGTATAGCACAGACCTGTGGCCCATCGTGAAGCTTCGTTCTGTGGGACTGAATACTGTGAACTCTTTGGGGTGGCTGAAGAGCCTAATTATGAAGCAAGTGGCATAGTCAAGCCGAGTACGAAAGCTACGTCGATGTCATACACAATCCATACAAGCTCGAATCTCTTTTAGAGCAGACTTAAAATTATACGCTACTTAACTAACGGGACCATTTCACCATTTTTCATGAATGGATTTTCTAGTATTGACCAACATTGCATACTACGTGCCTTCCCAATTGGTGACCCATCAGTGAGTTAAACTAGCGGACCATATGTGAAAGGGAAGCGCGGAGCGCCATGTCCAAAATGCGTTTAAACGCGCGTAAAAGCCCAAAGCTCTGCGCGCCGCGTTCGCGTCCTGCGTCCTGCGTGTGCGTTTTAGTCTTAGTTGATACGCCATAAATTAAATTTGGAGTGCGATTTCAGTGGTTACGACGCACGAAACCTCCTCTGGAAGTGGAGAGATCGTGCTGTTGCGTTAAATACGTTGAGATCTGTAGCTCGCCTTTCAGCATGAGTGCGGCGCTTGAAGATTGGGAGCTGGATCTCGCAGCCGCACGACAGTGCTGGGAAGCAGACCGCACGCCGCAAGCATACGAAGGATACGTTATGTGGTGTGCCGGTTACCTGTCTTCACCTGAACTAGCTGCTACTAAGAAGCATTGGTTCTGTGGTGACGAGAAGACACGCGAAATAGCTCTAAACTCGCTTGCCATGTTCTCTTTTCTGCCCCCCGAGAATGAAGATGACCCCGCTTTCAAGACCTACCACCGCTATTTAACAGCTTTTACTGGTTTGGTTACATCTTGTCAAGCTTGTGCGCGAGGGTACCAACAGACGCGTGAAGAGCTAGTGCTTCGCCTTTTCGCTGGCGGTCCTTTCGAGCAAGCACAGGTGGTTGGGTTCATTCGCGAACTAAACCACAAGGACCGTGCTCGGTTGACAGAAAAGATAACCGCTGATAAGCATTCCGTCCCAGTCCTAACTGAGATACTCTGGAGCGTTACTTGCATCAAGGCAGCTGGGTTTGTCACAAAGTATCTGATCGAGCCTGGCTTGTTGTCCAAAGACTCTGCATCACTCAAAGAGGTAGGACCCTGTCCAGGCATGATCAGCCTTGCTTTCAATCATACTTATGGCGTTCGGCAGGTCGTCACTAGGCAAATATTGGATCATGTCTCCGAGTACGAAGTTGCTTGGAACAGCTCCCGGGACATCTTTAAACACCTGTTCTTACACGGCTTGAGAAGCTACAGTAAGGCTCGCATACAAGCTGACTTTGCTTGGTTTACAGCAGGACAGCTAATACATGTACTCGGAGAGCAAGCCATGGTCGACATCTGCTTCTCAGAGCTTGCTCAAACTGAGCTGGGAACACCTCGATTCGGTGCTCATTTTCTTTTTATGAACCTGCTAGATCTCTGCATTCGGAAGAACTTGAAGCCTAAGATGGAGGAGGTGCACCGAGCGTTGGACTACATCTGCGCGCCGAATGCGAGTGAGCTACTTGTGCCAGGCTTTGTGGACGTGGGAGACTCTCAGTCGGCCCATATGTCAGAGACATATAAAAAGCTCAGTGCTCGTGTCATACTTGATTGGGTCAAGCGCTACTCCAAACTCAAGAATAATGAACCAGCTGGCCTGCTTCGTTCTCTGAATTGGATGCTGCAGCTCCCTCAAGCCTCTTACAACAGTGCCGATTCATATGCGTATGCGGTTCAGGTGGCACTAAAGGTTATCAGCGAGAACCTCGATCCACAGCTCTTTTCGCTTCTAGATAAACACGCGGAAAGAATTTGTGGCGCCATTGATAAGTGCCCCCCTGAATATGTCTGGATCCTTTGGCAGCACCAAGTCTCCCACCCAACGCCATTTTTGTCTCTTTGGGGTAAGATGATAGGCTCGCCGAAGTTACCGGCTCACGCAGCTCGGTCAAGTACTCGTGGGTACATTTCTGGTATCCTGCAAGGTTCTCGCGACATCCCTCTGCTGTTTAAACAGCCTACTGCTAATGAGGCGCCTCCCAAACCGACAAATGCAGAGGTCATATTCAAAGAGCTTCTCGAAACCCTGACTGATAATGTAGACGCCAGCTCGCTTCTGCCGCTGCTGAAGGATCCGCAAGCTATGTTCAGTATTCTTTTTAGCACCATGTCGGGCAACAGGGGTCTCTCCCTTGCGGGAGAAGAGTTTACAAAGACAGCCGCCGGCTCAGACTCTTTAGAATCGGCTGTTCTCGAGCTGGTCATGCAGAGAGCTGATCTCGTCCTTGACGTGCTCGACACTCTGCTGCTTGAGGCAAACAAAAGTATTGGCGAATGGTTCAGCGTTTTGTCAGGACTACTCCGACTCAGTTCCGAGGCCCTTGAACAAATTTATGCTCCGCAGAGTGGTATTGATACCACAAATCCCAAGTTACTCCAGAAGCTGAAAGAGATGTGGCCATCCTCCTGGGCAATAGTGCGCTCAGTACTCAGTAACATTCGCCCTTGGGCCCGTTTATACGGCAACTCGCAGGCTAAACCCATTATCTCCAAAATCTTGGAGTTCAGCCAGAGACTGTTGGCCAAGTTCAGACTGCTGGAAGCAGACCTGGCTACGGGCCTGACAGATTCTGAAGCAAACACAGGGCAACATTGGGGCACTGTGCTAGCGCAACCCGTCATGGACTGCGTGCCTGCAATGGCCGATCTGCTGCAGCTCTCCATGCCAGAAATGTTGTCTGTTGCTCATGAGATTATCGTGGACATGCTGGGGCTAATGCGCTCTTTCGAAGTGCCAGTACCGTCGGATCTGTTCACTCTGTTCAAGCATTTAGGAAACCACACGCGGAATAGCAAACTAACCGAAGACCAGCTTAGAGGATTGCTAGCCGCTACGGGTCTTCTCACAGATGAACAGGTAACAGAAGTTATGAATACTCCCCGTGAGCTTCCGGATGCAGTGACATCAAAGGGACCTCAACGCTCTCAATCCTCTTCGCAGTCGAGTCAACAGAACCTCCAACAGAAAGCAATCTCAGAGTTCTTCCAACGTGGAGCGGGGCCGCCGCCACCTCCGCAGCGCAAGATTGTCAATAATCAAGTGGTCCCCACGGCGCCCATGCAGTCATCGAACATGGCTATGCTACGCAATCAGCTCAGCGCACGATCGCAGACTCCACTGCCTCTAAAACGGCAACCTGTCACTATACACCCCGAACGACCGCCAGGATTCAATCAGCGGAAACCTCTGCAACAAGAGGAAAGCGACGATTCCGATGACGAAACTGGAGGCGCACTTAGCATACTTAATGCTAAGCGGCGTGAAGAAGCTGCTGCGAAGCTGCGTGAAGCTTATAATAATAAGCCGAAGGCCGGCGTCATGGCACCGACGCCTGCTGAGCAGCAGCGCATAGCTCGTGCGGCTAAGGAGCGTGAGAGTCGCCGCATGAAGGCACGTTTGAGCGTTGAGCCGACCGAACTGCACCGAACTATGCTTCAATGGGACTACTTTGCTTCAAAACCACCGTTCAAGGCCGAGACTAGCGTACCTGATGTTTTCTCAACTGTGGAACAATACGAACAGGTTATGACCCCATTGTTACTTTCAGAGGCATGGGAGCAGATTCAAAACGCCAAGACAGATCCTGATAGCCGAAACACGAAGCCTTTCGCAATCACCGTAGGAAAACGCGTCAGAGTTGACGGGTTCACTGACGCATATGTCTCGGTAGCAAAGAGTCAGTTTGCTGAGGCCGGCGTTGGTGAAAGTGACCTAATTCTGATAGGCCAGGCAGCATCTGACTCGACGCGCGAACCCTCGCTTATCACACCGGAGGTTCCTCACTGCTTTGCGCGGTTGCGAGAAGGTACAGTTCGCCATACTGGCTCGAAGCAAAACCAGTTCGTCGACTTACAAATTCGTGTCAATGACGTGACGGGTTTCTTCTCGAAGCTGCGCCTTGGAGCTATCGTTAACGCTCAGGTGGTGGGCAACATGCGTACAGTGGAACGTGAGTATTGTGCCCTGAAAGCCTTGCCATATTACGATCTCGCGGAAGCAATCATAAAAGCCCGCCCGCAGTTATTCAAAACACAGCCAGCATATGTTGGACGCATTCAACAGGCTATGGGACTTAACAGCTCCCAAGCCGAAGCGGTTTCGGGAGCTACTGCTCAAGACGGCTTCAGCCTGATCCAAGGTCCCCCGGGTACTGGTAAAACCAAGACGATTTTAGGCATCATCGGCTCTTATTTCACCAACAATGAAATTGTGGCTAAAGCGCAGGGCAGCACGATAGCTTCAAACAAGAAAATCTTGGTATGTGCGCCCTCCAATGCTGCAGTGGACGAAATTGTGCTTCGTCTTAAGGGTGGTGTCACTGACGCCACTGGAAAGCGTTTTGAGCTCAATGTGCTACGCCTCGGCAGACTAGAAGCCATGTCTGAACAGGTGAGGGACGTATCGCTGGAGGAGAAAGTTAGCAGAGTGATGTCGAACGCAGCTGAGCCGGCTGATGATCAGCTGAGGCGTGACCATACCGCGCTCACTCAACAGCGTGACGAACTCCGTAAGAGGCTGGCAAACACGGAACAAAGCCTCTCGGAGAGCGAGGTTATGGCGCTGCGCAATAAGCTCACCGATATCAACCGAGCAATACGTGAGAAGAATTATGCGCTTGACACTCAGCGGGACCGACTTGACCAGTCGCGCAAGCAGCGAGATTTGAAGTTCCGGCAAGAACAAAATGATATCTTGGATAAGGCACAGGTTGTATGCACGACTCTGTCTGCATCGGCACACCCACTGCTAGCAAGTCTCGAAATCAGGTTCCCCACAGTGATTATCGACGAAGCGGCTCAAAGCATTGAGCTTTCAGCTTTGATCCCTCTGCGATACGGCTGTACACAATGTATCATGGTTGGCGATCCGAACCAGCTTCCACCAACCGTCATTTCTCGCGCCGCTAGCAAGCTGAAGTACGAGCAGAGTTTATTCGTGCGGATGTTCAACCAGCATCACACCACGCCAGGTATGGTGTGTATGCTTGACACTCAGTTCCGGATGCATCCAGATATATCTTTGTTTCCATCGAAGGAATTCTACGACGGCAGGCTCAAGGACGGAGACGGGCTCGCGCTGGAGCGCAGGCGCCCATGGCACCTTAAGTATCCAGCCCTTGGTCCATATACCTTTTTCGAGGTGAAAGGTAGACACGAGCGTTCGAATGGTCGAAGCTTAAGAAACACTGCTGAGGCTAAGGCTGCATTAGCCCTAGTGAAGCTTCTCAGGCGTGAATTCCCCGAGGTCGGAAGTATTGGTGTGATTTCACCATACCGAGAACAAGTTCGCCTTTTGCGGCAAATGTTTATCCAGTCTCTTGGGCCGGATATCACTGCCCATGTGGATTTCAACTCTATCGATGGATTTCAAGGTCAAGAGAAAGACGTCATCGTAATGTCTTGTGTGCGGGCAACCAGTGGCCAGAGTGATACCGTGGGGTTCCTCGGTGATGTTCGTCGAATGAACGTGGCCGTGACTCGTGCCAAGTCGTCTCTGTGGATTTTGGGCAGTTCGGATTCACTTGTTGGTAATGAGGTCTGGCGCGCTCTCATCGAAGATGCTGCCGAACGCGGCCGATTTTGCAAGGCTGAGGGTAACGACTTTATCTCTGCGGTAGTTCGCTTCGGAGCTGGGTCAAAGACAGCTAAACTGGCACATGCTGCACGCTTGTCGGAAGGGGTGGCCACAGTAACTCCGTTGGATCCTAGCACAGGGAGCGTTGAGGCCGATTCAGCATCCGATGGTGGGCCGGTACCGGCGAAAAAGCGGAAAGTCCCAGTTTACACAGGGCTCGAGAAAGGACAACTCGATGCAAATGGCGAGACGTATGCAGTGAAGCGCATGATGACGGATCCCAGGGGTGGCACAAAGGACGGCACATCCACTGATAGCGCTCCAGAGCCATTTCACAAGTCAAGAAGCACCGATGGGCCGAGACCCTACACAGACGATAGGCAGAAGCGGGATGCGAGTCTAGCGCAAGAGCCTCAGGATTCCGGCTCGGCGCGAGAACAAACGATACCAAACGAGGCCCCAGGAGGCGCTAAAAACGTTTCTCGTCGGTCCAAGCCTCCTGCATCGGTTTTTATCCAGCCGCGGCGTACGACTGGTGGTGCAAGGAGAGGACACCCTTGATATATCGTTTCAAGCTAAGGCTAAGCAGCCATACAGTTTTAATTTGAGTATATGGGAGACGTAGCGTTCTGTTAAAATCAACACCGTCATACAACAACGCATTTTCCGTCCTGCTTCTTTTTCTTAGTCGGTCCTGCCGAACTCGGCGCTGGCGTAGCACTGGCGGAAGAGGAGCGCCGTCCATAAGAAGCATTCTTTGATGTCGCACTTGTCTTCTTGACTGGTTTGGTGGTTGGCACACTTCTGTTGGCCACATCAACAGAAGCTGTGCGGCGCCTAGAGGGTGGCGCATTATCTTCTTCCTCCAATCGCTTCGCGAGTTCTGCATCGCGGCTGATTTGCTGATCAGAGGGCTCGAAGTTTCCGTTCAGGAATTGGCCCGCACCAGAGGGCTCCAGTACCTCCCAAACGATCTCTGGCTTATTCTCGTACCCCAGGTCTGTGGCTAAAGTGAGTAGCCGACCTTTATGGTTTAGGACGGTGCTAAAATGGTTGTTCCAGAAGAGCACCGCAAACTCGCCTTCGGCGACAGTGTCTACTAGGCGCATAAACCCACTTATAGTAAGCTGACTTTGGTAAAGTTGCACGAACGACCCTAGTTTTTCGTTCGGGGTGTCAGAAAACTGGATCTCGCAAAATCTCTCATAGGACAAATGACATAGATCAGGATCAGAGATTCCCAGCTCTTCTCGTTCTATATCGCCGAGAACCCAGCCATGCACGATGGGGAGATCAAACGCAGCAAACACTTGCAGCTCAGGAGTGTCTTCAAATGTTCCATCGAACTTAGGATTCACGTCAAGACCTTGAGTTAGTTTTGGCAGAAAATTAGCCAGACTTGTCAGAAGCTCAGCACTGTCAGTGCGGCTGCCTGCTATCTCGCCTAGGTGCGACTTCAAAGCCTCCTCCTCAATCTTGTTCCCTCTTTGACCAGACTCGGCTATGAATGCACCAGTTGGCGCATCCTCTAGCACAAGGGTATTTGCAATGGCTACGAGTGCACAGGGCCCGTTCTCGTTTTGCAGAACAATTGTGTTGTTCCCGGTTTCCCGAGCCACCGTACGCACGTGGAATACGTGCGACTCATTAGGATAGTCTGGCACAGCCTCTGTAGGGTCTTGCATGGACCGACTTAATGCTCACGGAATAAAATACAAGCGGCCGAAGGCACCTAGTATCGGTTTAATGCGACAAGTCCCTAGGTCTCAACCAACGCCGGACTACGCCTCGCGCTGCTGTGCCCTTACCTCGCGCTAACGCGTGACCCCTTGCCACCAGTGGTAGAATTGGACGCGAATTTGCGGTTCATGTACGACTGGCCTTGCTCGAGATACTCCTCGCGACTTGCTGTCCAGTCGTGGAGGTCGAATTCATCACGCTGAGCTAAGTTGCAGCCACCCTGCCACGCCGCCTCAGTGTTCTCCGCCACTGTTTGGATCCGTACTGGGACGTCACTTGGAGCCCATTTGCGTAATTCTGAGTACAGACGCGTCTTTAATCCAGGCAAGTTGGACGTGCCACCACAGAGCACAAGATTCGCCCATAATATAGGCTGGAGCTCTTCGGGGCAGGAAGCTATACTGGCTGCCGCTGTCTCAGCAATCCCGGCTTGCGTGATACCAAGGTGGCCATATGGGTCGAAAAGAGCTTCTGGTACAGAGAAGCGCTCATTTTCAAGAATGAGGATTTGCTGGTCACCAGACTTCTGGCCCTGAATGGCGTCGTCTAGCGATTCAACAACGTGGCCATATGGGTCTTCATGCGTCGTGGGCAGCGCGTAGCCCATTGCGAATTCAGAATATTTCTTGGCATCGTGGTCCTCGTGCCAGCGCTCCAGATCCTGCCCGAAGTTCTTTGATACGAAGCATAGCTTTTCCTTGACTCGGTTCAAGATCGCTGTCTCCTCCATCATATTATAATGCCGATAGCTCACTGTTTCTTTCAAATAGTTCGTGAGTATCTTTCCCCCAACATCAACGCGCCTTATTGCCTTTCCCACAGCGGTTGTCCCATCCAGCACGGGCACGCAATGCGCTGCGTGAAATCCTATGTCGATGACAAGCTTGGCGGTAGACCTGGTCTCAGGCGCATTCGAGGCGAGAACTTGCGGCGGGCAGCGCCTGTATCGCGCAAACTCGTATTCCTCGAATACAATCTGATCCGTGTTTACTGAAGAAGACGGTAAACTGCCCGGCGCCTCAGTCAGGAGTAGCGTGGTTTCCTTGAATTCCTCGGGGGACTGTACCACCTGCTTCTGGTCCCAAGTCCAGTCCCAAATGGCTTTCTCAAGTTCCCACGAATAGAGTTGCCCACGCGCCACGGGCCGCCGAAACTGTAATCCCGTCAGATCCTTGCACAAATTGACGGTGTTTGCAAGCCAGAGACGGCGGTCCCGCGAACGCATCATGGCATTTATGACATGCGTACACTGCTGGTCGCCTACATGGCCCACCTTTATTTCGTAGGAGCCGTTATCCAGTACTAGCACAGGCATACCATTTGCTGGTTCGTCTACAGATTTCTCGACGCTTGTTATTGTTATTGTTGTTGTGGTTTCGGGTTTACGGTTACGGTTATGAACATTTCAGCGCGGGAATTCTCCACGATACGTACAGCGATAGCGTCAATTTGTCATGGCATGCCAAAGCTGGCGGCGGAACGCCTAAAATGTGTGTGTCGCCCCTAGGCTATATATTATTCCGTCCCACGTTTCTAGGGTTGGGTAGTGCGCACACCATCACCCGCTACACATCTTAAGCAGGGGCTTTTTTTTCACGCCACAGACCATGTCTGCCGCGGCGCCAGTTCTCTCCTCCGAGCCGGAGTATGCAAAAGCCGAGCAGCTAGCCGCAGAGCCGACGGTTCCCCGCAACAAGCTTGCCGATATTTACTTTGTTGACTCAATTGCTGAACACATCAATGCGAACAAGTATAGCGCGCCATGCTTGCAGTTTCCCGACGACCTTGTGCGCGATTCAGCTCAGATTGCTTCTTTGATTCAGGCCCGAATTGACGTACCGGTCTATGTCCTTGCTGATACGTCGTACTCGCCGTGCTGCGTGGATGAGATCGCAGCTCAGCATGTACGTGGAGACGTAATTTACCACTTTGGGAACGCGTGTATGAACCCCACGAAGTCGCTTCCTGTAGTATACGTGTCACGAAGAGAGCCGGAAGTAAATGTGGAAACTGTGGCTGCTCAGCTGCCGGACAAGACCATCATTTTATATCCCGAGACACATTACACGGATTTGGCGCTTGAATTGGCCTCGAGTCACGCTAACGTGGTCGTGGCTCTTCCTTCTTCGAACACAGCCGAGTTCATTCCGACGTTGCCGGAGCGCGAAATGATACAGACCTCTCCTGAGCTCCCGAACCGCGTCCTTACCGGGCCCTCTGACCGCCTCGAGGACTGCGCGTTCATATATCTCACGAACAACCCCAGTGAGTCTCTTCTACTGCACTGGTCCACTGTGTTCACTGATATACGGGTAATCAGCCCCATGGGCGAGATTTTGCCCAGCGCGCCAGCTCTCAAAAGACGCTATAGGCATGTTCAGAACGTGAAGGCTGCCGGTACCATCGGTATTTTGGTGAACACGCTGTCGCTCAGGGACATGCTCAGCCTGCTTGAGCGCACAAAACAAGCCATTACTCGTGCCGGGAAAAAGTACTACACGTTCGTAGTAGGCAAGCCGAACGTCGCGAAACTGGGCAACTTCGAGGCAGTGGACTGTTGGGTCTTGTTGGGCTGTCCTCAGGGCGGTGTCATCGTGGACGATACTGAGTACTTTAAGCCTATCGTCACCCCTTACGAATTGGAATTGGCATTTGATGATACCTGGACGGGCAAGTGGTTGCTCGATTTCAACCAGGTTTTCGCTGACGAAGTGGATTCCGAAGAAAGCAGCGCAGCGCAAGAAGCTGATGGGGCGAACAGAGACGATAGTGAAGAACCTCTTTTCGATCTAGTTACTGGAAAGTTTGTTTTCGGTAACGCCCCGTTGAGACAAGTAGAGCATCTGAGTGTTGGCGAAGGCGGCGAGCTCCAGAAGACCAGTAATGCCCTTACTGTGCGAAACACAGTGTCGACTGCGGCGCAAAAACTACAGCAGCGCTCTTGGCAAGGGCTCGGGTCTGACCATGCGGAAATCACCGAGGACTCCGCAGAGCTCAAGAAGGGTCGCTCAGGAATCGCCCGTAACTATGATGTTTTGTTATGACCAATTTGCATTAATCAATTGCATCTTTTGAGCTGCATGATTTATTTATGACCTTTAACTCGTATAGAATATTACTTGCTGGCGTCGCTCGATGCACCGAAGAACTTGACAAATATCAGCTGGAGTAGGCGGGTCGTGTTGAACTTTAGCGAGTCATTGACAACGTCAAATGTACCATTGCCCTGGTATTGATGGTCGAGCAGGTCGTCCAGGGTGATTCTGCTGCTTCCGTTCGGTACGAGAACGCCCTTGTACGCGACATCGAGTTGGAACTCCGCAACTTTGTAGGAGCTGAATGTCAGGGACACATCACGCAGTTGCCGGTCCGTGTACCCTCGAAGACTCACGATGATGCGGCGCTCATACAACTTCTCTGCACTCGCCTTGTATTGCCCAAATCGAGGTCCGGATGTGTCATTCGTATGACCCTTGGTTTGAGGCAACTGGAATCGTTGAAACCGCTTCGATTTCGCCTGGTTGGCTAAGTGAGTCTCAGTCTGGAGTGCCGTCATTGCCTGCTCAATATGCTGGCTATACGTATTCAACCGCTCGCGAAGGAATTTACCTTTCTCCTCCAGTCCTTGCAGAGCACGCTTTCTTGCCATCAGAATTGACGTTCGTTGCTGCCTCACTTGGTCTTTATTCCGGATGTCTTCGGCAATAACATTCACAAGTGCCTGGTACGCATCGTTGCGAGTCACGACACCAGCAGACTCTAACTCCAGCACTTTTTCAAGCGTCAGGAGCTTCAGCTCGCGGAAAGTCAGATTGGCAAGCTCACCCGCTACCTCGCGTGTGTTGTCGGTGTCGAGCAAAATGTTGTACATATGCTCGTCCTCGAGCTCCACTGGTGCAACTAAGACGGCCATGAGGTCGTCAGCATTGCTCTGGACTCGAAGAACATAACCGAGGCACCGCTTAGTTGTGGCCAAAAGGCTCGAGTTCGCGGATGAATTGGCCAGTGAGGCGGACCCGAAACGCGGGTTTAGCTCGAGACGAATGGTATCGAACCTGGCCAGATCAAACATCTCTCGTGCGTCTTTAGGAAGCGGACCAAGCTGCTCCACAACCGGTCGCAGCATTGAATCCGTAGAGCTAGTGAGGTCTGCCAAATGCTGGTAGCACATCGCGTGAAGTGCAAGCACGTTGCTGGTGGCGATCTCGAGGGCTGGCCTCTCATGCATTGTAATGTCGTCAAACTCGGACATATGGAAGAAGCTGTGCAGATCAGGACCGCCCACTATGGAATCTTGAAATTTCATAGAGAGTTGCAGCGTCGTGCTCTTCACGAACTCGTTCAGTGGCTGAAGGTACACATCGGTGCTTCCGGTGGTATCGAAAGGTTTCATCAAACCGACTTGGTGAAGCACACGGCTAACCAAAATTATGTTCTTCGCAGTGTGGCCAATGGCAGCATCTACCAGCTCCAGACTATCTGCAGCGAGTAACGCAGGCTGCAGAAATTGCGAGATGACAACCTGACCGATAGCCGCAAGCGCCTGCGATTTCTGGCCTGTCACACTGAGCACCTGGCGGTAAACCTCGCGAGCCAAAAACTTTATGTGGAACGGTATGCTCTCAAAGTCGCTCATGAGCGAATGGACGGCAGAGGCGGCAGCGTCACGCAATCTCTGCAGGTTCTGGACGAACACTGCCCTTACACTAGGCTCTTGAATCGCCTCTTCAGAGCTCAGATCAGCACCTCCAGTTAATTGTTGGTAAATTAGATGAGGGTCATACTCGAGCAGTTGATCTGCACAGGCCCCAATCTTTCTCGTAGCAGATGCCAGGAACTTCTTTGCCGATGCGACGCTCCCTGGGCGCTTGTTCAGGTGAGCAACCACTTTCCACGCGACTGTGTTCTCGGCGCTACCAACGCTTGATTGAGTGACAGCGCGACCAAGTAGCTTGAGCAAGAAAAATTGCTCACGATGCGCTTCAGCATTTCCGTATATTGACAGAACCAAATGAGACATGTCTAATGACCGCGGCGCCTTGTGGTTCATAAGCTTCGAAGTGTACTCTGGCTGAGTTTGCAGTACGAATAGGAGACCCTGGTATAGCTCCACCCGCTCCCGGCTCGTCTTCTGCAACGATTTCGGGTCGAACTGGTCTTTCAAGAGATCACCCGTAACCGTGTGCCTGCGGCCTCCGGAGCTCGAGCCGCTGCCACCAAGTTCTTGATCTAGTTGCTGTTCTTTCTGAAGCTGTTGACGTAGATTCTGGTTCTGGCGCTGTTGTTGCAGTACAAGCTCATCGATAGAGATATTGTTCTTCACAAGCAGAGCAATCTTCGTATCCAGCTGCGCAATACGACCCTCAAGCTGTTCGTTCTCCTTGACTTTGACACCGATCCGTTTGCCCCACTCTTCAAGTTCAAGTTCTTGTTTGTAGTCGATCTCGTTATCCTCAATAAGATGAACAAAGGGCTTGATGGCGTTCAAAGACGGATTCTCGTCAGCTATGAGGGTGCGGTACCGTGATCCTTGCATTTTGGCTCTCCAGATACTCTGAAGAATCACAATCTTATCAACGTTGGCGTACCACTGGCCGCGGACCTCCTCGAATTTGCGCTTTTGCAGCGCACCACGCGCACGCGTTTGAAGGCCTACAATACCAACGATGTGCTGATCCAGATCATCGTAAACACAGCCAAGACGGAAACGCAGAACCACACCGCGGAAGGCAGCTTGCAGTGCAGTCACTGATCGCCTAACCTCACGAGACTCCAATTGGGCACGCTGCATTGCGACTTGGCGACGGCAAAGCTTACCACGAGCCAGCGACTGAACAATGCTTATCTGACGGGCTTGGGTAGCGGTTTCGCTGAAGTATTTTCGTACATGAGCCCCCCGCGCGACTGCTTGAAGAGCCACAAGGGATCCGCCTTCTACCCTGCTTAGTACCGGGCGTGTGCGCTTGTAGTCTTGACGAGCTAGAGCTCCGCGAGCAACAGCCTGTATTTCAAGAACCCAGTCTTGAGAAAGTCCACGAGCACCACCAAGCCTTCGCCGAGCTAAAACGCCCCTAGCGATTCCTTGGAGCACTTCTAGGTGGGGTTGCTCACGCAACGCGGCAACCTTCCTTCTAACCAATGCTCTCCGAGAAACTGCCTGCAGAGCTACAATAGAGCCATCAGCCTTTTCTTTTGCATGGTACTTTCGCACAAGGAAGCCCCGACATATAGCCTGCAGGGTCGCTATTTCAGGCTCGAGCTCCTCAAGGCGCATAAGCATAACCTCTGCCGTGCTGAGAACGCGAGACCTTACAGAGTCAGTAGAAAAGGTTCGAGGGTTGTAACGGTCGCGGTGATGGCTGGTCCAGTCATGGTAACTGTACCGCTTGTAGTCGCGGCTGTCGACGTCGCGGTGGCCGCGAGGTGCGTAATCGTAGTTATAATCATACGCGCGAGAGTAGCTGCCGCTTGGCTCTCTATAATCTTCCGAGTAGCTGTAGTCGCGCGGCACATAGCTTTTCTTCTTATTACGCCGCGGCGGCTTCACGTTGATGACCTCGTCTTCAGAATCCGTTAAAGTCTCTGCAATCTCCGGGTTGAGCCTCGGCCGCACTTCAGTGGCAAATTCTGACTCTGACTCTGCCGGAGGCTCGGGCTCGGGCTCGGGCTCAGGTTCGGGCTCCGACTCGGGGTCGATGTCGATTTTCGGGTGCTGCCCACTGAGATGGCGAGTCATAGCACCAAAATTCGGCATGGCCTTACCTTTAATGCCGCGTTGCGTCGTATCAAGCTGGTCGTCGCTGAATTGTAGCTTTCCTAAGAGATCGTCAACAGCCGCCACGGCGGTGTCGGCGTCGGCCACGTAATGTGAGACTGCGTGAATGCAATAGATCACCTTGGGCAAGTTTCGCTTCTCGTAAAGATCAGTCATATCAAACTGGAAAAGAGAGGGAACACGTAGCGTCTCAAGCAAGTCAAAGAACAGCGTGATATTCTCAGTGTGGCGATATTGCAATCGCTTGTGCTCGAAAATGGGCCATTTTATGAGCTCAGGACGTAGTTTCTGGGTGATTTTTGCCAGAGCGATTCCATTTTGGAGCGACTCTGGGAATTTCTCAACCGGTGGTTGCTCGGTTCCCAGGACCTTCTCAATCCACTCTTTGGCCTCTGCTACGTGGCACAAGTACTCGTAAGCCTGCCAGTTCTTGCGTTCTTTATCCCACGAAATCTGACTCGGCGACAAGTCCTGATTGTGCATGAGTGGGTTGCGATCCGGCCGAGGACCCATCTTCGCAACAGAAGGTGATGTCACCTCCGGCGTGGAGGCTTTGGCAGCGAGCCGTGCCGGCGACAAGCTCGACTTGGGAAGTCCAGGCTTGTTCGCCGGCTCTGGCTTCAAAGTATTTTGCTTGGGTGATTGCTCTTTCGGCAATCCTGCTGGGGTGGGCAGCTTCCTCGTCGGAGATGCCCTAGCGTCACTCACTGAGTCTCGGTAGCGGAATGGCGAAGCGTTCGCAGCTGCTGGCTTCAGAGGCGTATTCACTTTCGAAGGAGTACTAGGTGCTTTAGCGGGGCTCTGGGCAGCCGTCTGCCCCGGGGTCGGCAGGGCGCGAGTCGGACTACGAGTCGGGCTGCCGTGAATGCTCTTGGGAGGACTCTTAGGCGCATTCTCCACCGAATTGCTCTCCAGAGTTTGGAGGTATCGGTCGGCAATGGACGACTTCTTCATGCCGCAAACGAGGAGAGGAAGAATGTATGGAGCTTATGTTGATTTGTTTGTTGATGTTTTGAACGAGAGGGCTAGGGCCAAATATGCAGGAGACAGCAGATCCAAAGATGGAACCCGGTTACTAAAACATGCATCTGGAAGCGCCGACGACGTCACGCTAGTTTGAAGTGTATATATTACAAGCCGATTTGTTGTCGTATGGTGATCAGCGAACTCAGCGAACTATGGAAGTGCGGGTACTCAGTCGTCTCATGAAGATTTAGGAGTATCAGGCCGTGGGCTCTGAGTTTTTTCTGTTGCTAGATATAGGTTTGAAGCCGCTTTAAGCTCATTGTCAATTACCGCGCCAATAATCACAATTCGGCTGCGCATAGGAATAATAACACGCGCCTGTACCTCGCAGTAACGTTAGTAGCCTGCCAAAGGAGTTATAAATAAGGAAGATTGTCTCAACCCTTGCCGCATGGATGGACGTCTACGCGTCACCGTCGACGGGTCGCGGCATCTGTTCCAGAATCTCTTGCAGGAGGCTCGCGCTTCGTACCGGGAGAATTTTCCAGGGGCTGATGATGTCGACAATGCTGCAGATGAGGCGAATCTTGCGGCCCTGGAGCAGGAGATAAGAGCAGCCTATGAGATGTCTCGATTCGCGCTGGACGTGGACAAGCTGCCCAACGCGCGAGACGATTTGGATGTCTTCCGCGGGTTTTGTGAGGACGTCGATGGCTTAGAGCCCGAAGATCAGTCTCTGCGTAATGCCGTTGGTCGGCTCTCTGTCCAGGTGACTGACCAGCTGCTCGCGAACTCGGAGTACCGGCGCAAAATCCCCCGCGTTGTAGAGAAGAGCTTCGCCACGTATGTAGGGAAGAAAAGCGCATATTTCGACGAACTGTTGGCTCAGACGCAACCCGCGCCGGCGCCACGCATGGATCTCACGAAATTCACCGAGGAGATACCGGCCGACACGATGCTGAAGGTTGTCTCCGAGCTGGCTGCGCGCATGCAGCTCGTCACAGAGCTATTAGAGAGTGTGTAAAATGTTACTTACGGCAATATTACGACTAAATTACTCGGCCTTGGCCTTTACAGCCGTCGGCTTGGCCTCCTCAGTGCCCTTTCCAGTCAGGTCGCCGAACAAAGACTCGGCCTTGAAGGGACGCTCGTAGCCGGGGCCGCTGCGGCCCAGAAGGTGAATCTGGATCATTTTGTTCTCGAACGCAGACTTCAGAGGCATAATGCTCTGCAGAACAAGCGGGTTCGTGTACTTCATGTAAAGATGCATGAAAGTCATCATCGCCACGCCCTGATAGACGCCCTTCAGCGCGGAGCCAACTTGCTCGAGGTCGTAAGCCTTGACGGTAGTCGTCACGAACTTAGGCTCCTCCTGAGACAACGGCGAGCCAGGCTGCTGGTATCGCAGCGTCGTCAGGTCGTTCTTCTTGTTGATGACGTGGCGAGCAAACAGATAAACGATCAGAATGAGCAGGTTCGACGCGATGTAGCAGCCACGCACAATGTTGACGGTCGTGGGGTCCTCGAAGTCAAGCTTTCCGCTAAGCCGGTTCACCAGCAGCATGAGCACCATATTGGTGATCAACGGGTTCATTTTGCAAAAGGTTCGTCGAGTTCAAATGTCGCCACTAGCTCTCGATGACAAGCTACAGGGTTTTTCGTGCGTAATATAAGTCTATGGTTGGGGGGTCGCTGAGGCCATGTGTCAGTATTCGGAGCGTTATCCCGTTTCCGGCATGTGTGGGCAAGGTAGGGTTGCAGCGGCGCCGTTATGCGCGGCTCGGGACCTGCCCATCCAGACCAGCCGCGCTCTGAAATTCTAGGATGCAAATTATTTATTGAGACTCGTTAGTCGTTGGTGTCCAATCTTCCTACAAAAAGGGTCAAACTGGGCACTACAGTGCAGGCGGCACGATGTCTTCGAAGACACGAGCCCGCCCCGCGTATGAAGGGCGGAACAGGCGTAAGTAAGTGCCAAGCAATGGCCCGCCGTGCCTGTATCGCAACTAGCTACGAGCGCCGACGATTCCTTGCTCTCCGCCCTTGGCATGTGCGTCCGCCGGTTTCAGTTGCCCCGAAATGCGGCGCTGCGTCACGCACGGTTTCTTCTAAACAACAATAGCAGCTGAAAACAAAACGCATGCCAAGTACGTAGCCACTTGCGTGACCCACCATATATGCTGCACATGAAAACGGCACAAACTGAAATGCCACTTGAATTGCTTTGACGCCGCGTCCCATACGCCACTAACGAGGCCCGCGTTCCCACCATACTCGCCCATCACGCTTCGAACTGTCGCTTCTTTCACGGCGTTCCCGTCGCTAAATCCGGGCTCGCTAGTCCATTTTCCGTCTCTGAGTAGGTAGCTTGCCTCGCAGCCCTCATGATCGTGTCCGGTGAGAATTATGCCACCCGAGCTAGGCTCGCCAAATAATGAGTCTAGAACCATCGCCGTGGACTCAACGCTTAGATGATTTTGACCTCGTAAAACTGATCCGTATTCAGCTCCATAGTATTCGAAATGTGGCCCATCGCGGCAAATACCAGCTTCTTTGTACATGGGAATATGCGTGAGGAGCACAGTAGTCCCCTTGAAGTTGGCTTTTTTTAGATCGGACAAAAATGCTTTCGTCTCTAGCTGAGGCGCATCGTCGAACGGAGGGCCGTCCAAAGCGAGCGAATTCAAGACAACGAGCCGCCAAGAATCACTTGCATGCACAACGTAGTTGAGCGGCCCATACCGCCGCAGGTACCGATCTATTCGTTCCGTGGTAATCTCACCATGATAACCTATGTCATGGTTCCCCGAAACATTCACAAGCCTGCCTGGTGTGGGCGGGAAGATTTTGGCAAACCGATCGGCGCGCGAATCAAATTCGGAGTCCGAGATCCATTGCGACGAGATGAGGTCTCCCATCACAGCAACATAGTCTGGCTGCTTAGTGCGTCGCACAGTCTCGACTATCTGCTGTAGGAACAGGTCGTTTCCGGCGATGTCCAGCCTTTTGCGCACCGTCTCGGGCCACCAACCTGCGATTTGAGGATCTCCGAACGCCACGATTTTGACAGCTGCGGCAGGGTCCCAGGAGCATCCCGGTCTTATGAGTGGATACAGCCGCACATACAAGTTTAGTATCACACTCACCGTTGCCGTGAGGCCAAACAGCACCCACACGAGCCGTGCGAACATAACTAGAACCACAAGTTAACCAGGGCAAGGTCACACAACTTAGCGAAGCACGAGTGAAAGAGACGGAGCTTGGTAAACAACAAACACGGGCGTTGTATCTTTAGCACATGTGTTTGAATTAAGTACTCATGAGTATCATTTTCTTACTGTTCTTTATTTCTGGTTCGGGCTCATGCTCATCTCGCTTGTTGTGTGACTTATTCAGGAGACATACTCGAGGGGTGTAGTCACACTCTGGCTTCTGTAAAGTACTCTAATACCCAGTAACTGTGACGAAGATAAATCATCCATGAGCTGCATACTGTAGTAAATGAAGAATTAAAAAGCTTAGTTTTGTATTAAGTGCCTCACTGGCCTTCTCTACCAGGACTTATCATGGTGTGCGCTGCTCCGAGCTCATATTACTGCAGTCTAATCGGCAAACCTCTCCACAGTTAAATATGAGAGCACAAATGTGAAGCAAAATGCTTCAACTCTTGGAATATTTACTAGCGTCTCTGATTTTAGGCGTTTGCCTAATTTTTTCACTCCACCCCCTGTTTGGGCGTGGTGAACAAAATAAACGTGCTTCTTGATCATTCCGCACCATGAACCGTCGGAAGGGCGTCGACGACTCGAGCGACGACGAAGACGTGCCGCAGCACGCGGCCTCGCCAGAGCCCGCGCCGACGGCCTCCACTTCTACAGACGCCCCTGCAGACGCTACGTCGGACCACTCGAACGCCGCGTCGGAAGGTGAGGGCGAAGCCGCCGACTCAAGCGAGGATGACTCGAGCGACGATGCCGAGGAGCTCGCGAGAATTCGCGAGGGCTTCATTGCTGATAGCGACGAGGACGAGACGCCGAAGCAGCGTCGCCGGCGCAAGCGGCATCACCGCGCGCCTTCGGATGAGGAGGAGAATCTCGAGCTAGACGAGGATGATCTCGACCTTGTGCGTGAGGCGTCGGGTGGCCCTGTCCGAGACGAAAATAACTCTCGATTCAAGCGCCTGAAGAAGGCTGGCGACAGCCGCGAGGCGGGCCGGCGCGGCCTGAATGCAATGTTCGATGACGATGACGAGAACGAAGACGAGGAGGAGCGGCCGGCGCCTACCTCGCGTCGCGGCGAATTCGACGACTTCATCGAGGCTGATGAGTTCAGCGAAGATGAGGAGGAGCGCCTTCGTAGAGAAGAGGAGCGCGAGACGGGTAACCGGCGCGCCGTAGCTGCGGCGCCGGGCCTTGGCGCTGTTTCTGCCGACCTGGCGGGTCTCGACCTCGATGAGGACAAACTTGGCGAGATTTATGACGTATTTGGCGATGGCGATATGTACGACTGGGCCCTGGCTGGCGAGGAGGACATGGAAGCCGCTGAGGCCCCGGCTGAGGACTTGGCAGAAGTGTTCGAGCCTTCCGAGCTGGCCGCTCGTATGTTGACCGCGGAGGATAATCAAATCCGAGTAGAAGACCTCCCTGAGCGCTTCCAGTTGCTGCGAGCTCGTCTACGAAGCGTATACGACTTGGGCGACGACGCAGACTACTTCGAAAAGAAGCAATGGGTTGCTGAAACATTTTTGGAAGCCAAAAACCCACCTGCTGAATTTCGTGAGCTTACACGCCAGGCTGTGCAGCATGTTGTGGACTTCATGGCTCTGGAAAATCTGGAGGTTCCGTTCATTTGGCACCACCGCCAGGACTACCTCGTGCACTTCAGCGACACGACTGCCGACGCGGTGCGCACGCAACTGCTTACACAGGACGATCTGTGGAAAATCATTGACTTTGATATGGACTACCATGCCCTTCTTGAGAAGCGGCGTGCTGCTCGCGACCTTGCAACCCAGGTACAGGCCGACAATAATCCGGAATTCATCGAGGTGGAGACGGCAGCTGAGACAGCGACCGACTTCCAGGACTTACTCGAGTGGCTTCAGTTTGTGCACAGTGCAGCACTGAGGCAAACGAGGCGTCATTCGCGATTTGGGACGTACGACCGCGTGCGAGCTGGCTCAACCATGGAGCTTGTCGATGCTATGCAGCTCAATCCGGCAAAAGTCGCTCAGGCACTAGAGTCGAAGTCTGGCTCTGTAGTCACTGGCCGCGACTCAGCGCTGACACCCGCAGAATTGGCAGGTGAGCTTAAGGCCTCCGTGAAAGATGCCGAGGACTACTGCAGTGCTGCGATTATGTTCGATCCGCGTATCCGGCGGTGGTTCCGTCGCCAGTTTGAGTTACGCGCCCGTGTTGATATTGTTGTTACGGACGATGGACGGCGCAAGATCGATGCTAATTCTCCTTATGCTGACATCAAATACGCAGCGAATTGGACGCTGGAAGAGCTGCGAATGCGCCCAGCGCTATTTTTGCGCATGCTTCAGGCTGAGGAGCTAGGACTCGTTATCGTGAGGGTTCAGTTCCCGAATTATAAGACGTCTCTATATGCCGACTTCGAAGAAACTTGTGGCGGCTCTGCTGATACTGAATCCGAATGGACCTTGATGCGGCGAAGCATTGCTAAGACTGCCTCCCGTCGAATTGTTCCGCTCATTACGCGCGGCATATTGGACGCTCTGAGATCGGGATGCGCGCGAAGTTTGCGAGATGACGTGCGCCGGGCTTTCCTCGAGCGTATTGATCAGGCACCTTTCAAACCCGCAGGATACGTAATTGGCACTGTTCCTCGCGTGCTAGCTGTCACCTCTGGCGAAGCAAACTTCACTGATGCTGTAATTGCCGTCGTCGTTGATGAAGACGGCAGACTCACTGAAGTTTCCAAGCTTGGTGATGCTCGTGCGTCAGACTTCCGTCGCAGCCTCGCAGATCTCGCCGAGAAGGTGCGTCCCGACGTTGTTGGCGTGGCGGGATTTACTCCGGCCAGCCGTAAGCTGTTCCAGTCCGTTCAGCAGGCCATCGAGGAGTCACAAGTTCAAACCGGCCCCGAGGACGCCGAAGAGCCTTTGCAAGTCCTATGGGTGAAGGACGATGTTGCACGCCTCTACCGTAACTCGCAGAAGGCTGCCAATGAATTCCCTGAACTTGTAGCGAATGCTCGTTACTGCGTTGCGCTAGCGCGTTATCTACAGTCTCCGTTGCTTGAGCATGCCTCTCTAGATTCTGAACAACTGAGTGCGCTTCCAGTTCATCCTCATCAATCGCTTCTTCCTGATGATGATTTCACATGGGCTTTGGAGACTGCTTTCGTCGACATTGTGTGTCTGGAAGGCGTAGACATCAACCTTGCTGTAAGGTCTGAATATCACGCTTCAGTCTTGCGCTATGTTGCCGGCTTGGGTCCGCGCAAAGCTAGCAGCGTACTTCAAGCTATTTTGGCCCGCGCGCAAGGCCAGGTGGCCAGCCGCACTCAGTTGGTTACCGCGGAGATCACCTCTAAGACTGTGTTTATGAATTGCGCAGCCTTCCTGAAGATTCCTTGGAGCTCGGATGGTGAGGAGTACCTGGATGCTACTCGTGTACACCCTGAGGACTACGATCTGGCACGCAAAATGGCGGCGGATGCTCAGGAGCTCGACGAAGAAGATATTGAGGCCATTGAAGAGCGCCGAGCCGGCGGAGTCGTTTACCAGCTACTTGAAGACGATCCGCACGGCCGCAAACTCGAGGATCTAGTGTTGGAGGAGTACGCGGAGGAACTTGAGTCGTTATTCAAACAGCGTAAGCGTTGCACCTTGGACCACATTCGTCGTGAAATTCAAGAAGCGTACCGTGAGCTGCGTAAGCCGCTGCGTATGATGAGCGTCGATGATGTGTTCACGATGCTCACTGGTGAAACTCGTGCTGGTTTGGGTGCCGGCACGGTATGCTCTGCGATTGTGCGCCGCGTGACCGGCCGCCAGCTGGTGCTGGTGCTTGACTCTGGCGTTGATGCTGTTGCTGAGTCCGGCTCCATCAGCGACGACAGGTCGGTCCCCTTAAACCAGCAGTTCGCACCGGGACAGGCTGTACAAGCTGCTGTACAAAGCGTCGACTACGCCAACTTGTTTGCCTCCGTCTCCACCCGCCAGGCAGCTGTTGTCGATGCTCAACGCCAGCTCGAAGCTTCAGCATCGAACCATGACCCGCAACACTGGAACCAGGCCGCGGAAGACCGTGACACGGATGCTGTGCGCCGCAGGACCGAACAGACGCAGCGGCAGATGCGCGTTATCAAGCACCCTCTATTTCGGCCCATCAGTGCTAAAGAAGCTGAGGCATTCCTGGCTCCACTGCAGCGGGGCGACCTTGTTATCCGTCCTAGCTCACGGGGAATGGACCATCTTGTCGTGACGTGGAAGGTTGCCGAGCAAATTTACCAGCACATCGACGTCAAAGAGCTCGACAAGCCCAATGAGTACGCTCTTGGTCGGAGCCTGCAAGTAGGGCCATACCGATATTCAGACTTGGATGAGCTTATCATCATGCATGTCCAGTCTATGGCTCGGAAGGTTGATGAGATGACGCAAAGCGACAAGTTCCAGAAGGGCAACAAAGCAGACGTGGCTAAGTGGCTTACTGCATACACTAATGCACGGCCCAACCAAAGCGTTTATGCCTTCTGCTTCGACCACCGCCGGTCAGGCTACTTCTTGCTTTGCTTTATGCTCGGCGCGAACTCACCCATCAAGGAGGTTCATGTCAAGCTCCTCCCGAATGGCTACGAACTTATGCGTAATGCATACGCTGACGTGCAAGGCCTGTGCAATGGCTTCAAGATCATGGTCCAGAGGTCTAGAGCGTAGCACTAGTTAAAAAAAAAAGTTGAGAAGGATCGTAATAGGACTTCATAGCTAACGATAAAAAGGGTTCAAAAAGCTAGGGTGATATCGGGAGCGTACGTATTTCCTATTTAGAAGCTCCAGCTGTTTAAAAAACTGCAGCCCCACATGTAATTAGCCAACTTCATGCTGAATGCTCTTAGGGCCCTTATCTTATCTGTTAATGCACCACCTGATATGGCGTGCTGCACAGTTGACAAAAGTGATTCGACGATCGCAGCTCCAGCAGCTATTACTGTTATGTTTCGCAAGGGGCTGAACAATGTCACGCAACTGAGGCGTGCTCTCTCAACAAGATCTTCTCCTGCGGAGCCCACCCGCGCTAGATTTATCTTGGGTGGTGCTCTAGCCGGATCAGTAATTACAGGACTTGTTACGTACGCGGCACTCAAGTCGTCTGTGCAGAACCGTGACAGTTTCGAAAGTACTTTGCCACTCAGAGCGCTTAAATCAGACCCAAAGTATGCTTCGCCCGAGGAAACCCAGGAGGCTCTTTCGCAGATAGCAAAAATAGTGGGCCGGACGAACGTGAGCTTTACAAAAGACATCCTTGAGCAGCACGCAGACTCGCCGTGGCAATACCGCCATCCTCAGCCTGGGGAGGGTCCTGAGGCTGTTGTGTTCCCGAATTCGACTGCCGAAGTCTCGGAAGTGCTTAAAGTGTGCCATGCGTACCGCGTCCCCGTCACGGCGTATTCAGGCGGTACCTCGCTTGAGGGCCAGTTCACGCCGATCAAGGGAGGTATCTCCCTAGACTTGAACAACATGAATAAAGTGCTGGCAATTCACAAGGATGATTTAGATGTGGTCGTGCAGCCCGGTGTCGGGTGGGAGCAGTTGAACGATGAGCTGGGCGAATACGGACTAATGTTTGGGCCAGACCCTGGGCCTGGTGCTGAGATCGGCGGAATGGTGGGAACAGCATGCTCTGGTACTAACGCATACCATTACGGACCCATGCGTCAGAATGTCGTTAACCTTACTGTCGTGCTCGCAGATGGCACAATCTTGAAAACTAAGCGGCGGCCTCGCAAATCTGCAGCGGGTTATTCTATGACTGAACTGTTCATTGGCGCTGAGGGAACGCTCGGCATTGTCACTGAAGCCACTCTAAAAGTGTTCTCAAAGCCTGCCGTGCGCCGCGTCGGCGTACTGAGTTTCAAAAGTCTCGGCGACGCGACTGACACAGTACAGCATATACTCCACTCTGGATTCAACCTGGATGCTATGGAGCTTATGGATGCAAACCAGATGAGCCTCATCAACCGTGCGGGGACTACAAACCGTAAATGGGACGAGCACAGCACGTTGTTGCTCCGCTTTGGTGGGCCAACGGCAGAAGCCGTTCAGGATGAGATTGAAGCCGTGACAAAGATCTCTAAACAGCACAATTTGATAGACCGCGTGTTTGCTCGGTCTGAGCATGAGGGCGAAGAGCTCTGGTCTGCTCGCAAAAACTCGCTGTTTTCTGTGTTGCACTCGTCGCCTCCTGGCTACAAAACGTACGGAACAGATACCGCCGTGCCTATCTCGAAATTGAGTCAAATAATTGCTGAGACGCAGGCTAAGATTACGGAGTCGGGACTCATTGGATCCGTATTGGGTCATGTTGGAGATGGTAACTTCCACGTATGCTTTGCATACGAACCCAGCACACAGTACGAGGCTATCAAGGACCTGTCGAAGTGGATAGCACGTAGATCACTCGAACTTGATGGAACCTGCACTGGGGAACACGGGATAGGTATGGGCAAGAGGTCGTTGCTGGTCGAAGAAGTCGGAGAGACATCAGTAGACGCTCAACGTAAACTGAAACAAGCGCTTGATCCACTGTTCATTCTAAACCCCGGCAACATCTTTAAAGTTGCTCCAAGCGACGATCTGGAGTAGCCAGGTACTCGGTGTGTCGGCAATCGGCCGCGGGCCGGTGACAGCCGTCAAAAATAAGTGGCTGCAGATCTCGATAACCAGCCACATGTATGTAGAATAAGCCAAAAATAGCAAAGGCAAAGCTAATTCTGTCCTGCAAATCGCTGCTCGTGACTCCAGTTGCAACAATTCATATCCTCTTCTTCTCTCGCCCACGTTCTGAAACACTGGGCGTCTAGCAGAGCCGGCGCCGCTTAAAATCTCTGTCAGCGTAGCAGGCGCCACAGCCCTGACCTCTATGCAGCTCCGGGCGAGGGTACACACGAAAAAGAAAATTTCAGCTTCTTCATTTCTTGCATGCCGCCTAAGAAGACAAAGTACGTTCCCCTCGAGCCGTCGGCGCCAGGAAAGGTCTTTACCGGGCAGGCCTTCACCCCGGGTGGCGCAGCAGCGTCTCCACAGCCTGCGTCGACGAATTCGTCGGCTGCGCCCTCGCAGACGCCGTCGCCGTCCGCTTCTTCTATGAACATGCAGGCTTTGCTTACTGCGCTGAGTAGCAACGTCTCAGAGTCGCCCTTTTCGCCTCACTGGAATGCCATTGCGTCTGCACAGACTCCCGCCGAGCTCAAGCAGGCGGTTGAGCAAGCAGCTGCTTCTCTGAGCTCACCAGACGACATCGCGAACTGGGACCTGGCTACGGGCATTGCCCAGCTCGCTAAGACCAAGAAGCAGAACCTTGCGAGGCAAGCGGCTGGCGAGCTTACAGGTGCTTTGGCTCGCCACTTCGAGCAAGACGCACGGGCCCCGGCGTTTCTACTGCCTCTGGTTCGCCAACTTTTCGACCTGCTCGTTGACAAGGACAGCGGTGTAAAGCACGCTGCTCTGGGCGGGCTACGTCGCGTTGAGAAGTCCTGCTCTCCGCAAGTACTTGCCTCGAGTTTCATGACTACTGTGTGGGACTGTCTGGAGGACAACTCAGCCAAGTCTGCCACGAAGATCGGTGCTTTGGAATGCGTTGAGTACGTTTGTGATCATTGTCCCAGTGATTGGGTTGAACTCCAGTTCTACCGTGGACTCCCCTTGCTCACGAACCAACTACACGACTTCAAGCCCGAGGTTGCCAAGGCTGCGCGCCGTGTGACGACGAAATTCATGCAGAAGCTCGATAACCAGGATGTGGTTCCCCGTATTGATGTGATCGTGGATGCTCTAACTGACCCCTCGAAGGTCCAGCATTGTATCAAGGTGCTCAGCGGTGTCACATTTGTTGCTGAGGTGACGGAACCCTGTTTGGCTGTGCTAGTGCCTATTCTTAGCCGCGCTTTGACAGTGTTCTCCACTCAGGACTCACTTCGTCAAGCCGTGACCGTTACGGAGAACTTGACGCGCCTTGTGCACAACCCGTGGGAGGTTTATCACTTCATTCCCCAGCTTAAGCCGGGTGTGAAGCAGACCTTGGAAGGTGCGTCTCTTCCGGAAGTGCGTGGGCTCGCTGAGAAGGCTTTGGCTGTTCTGGAAAGCGCTGAACAGGAGACAACCACGACGGACCGCAGCACTAAGATTAGCGCTGCTCAGGCTTCCTCGAGCTTGCCTACTGGCCTGGCTCGACCTGTGGCTGCTCTGGCTACGGAACTCGTGCAGCTCCTTGTGAACACTCGTGAGTTCACGCTACTCCAGTCCACTTACATTCATGTTTGTGGCCTCGCTGAGGAAGAAGCGCGCTCCAAGACGACGCACTTCGAGAACATGTTCGCTGATAGCGGCGTTGTTGACGACGGCGAGGAGGGCATCGAGGTTGTGAATGCTAAGTTCTCTTTGGCCTACGGCGGACGGATGCTTTTGAACAAGGCGACTCTTCGCCTATTCAAGGGCCGTCGCTATGGCCTGTGTGGTCGCAACGGCTGTGGCAAGTCCACTTTGATGAGGTCCATTGCTAATGGTAAGCTTGAGGGATTTCCGGATAAATGGGAGCTTCGTACATGCTTTGTCGAACACCGTCTCCAAGGGTCCGACGCAGACCTCGACCTCGTGAGCTTCATTGCTCAGGACCCTGAAATCAACTCGGATAAGAGCGAGATTGCTGCTGCGTTGGCCGAGGTCGGCTTTGACGAGGAGCGTCGCGGTCAGAACGTTGGTGCCCTTAGTGGTGGATGGAAGATGAAGCTGGAGCTGGCGCGCGCCATGCTCATGAAGGCGGATATTCTTCTGCTTGACGAGCCCACAAACCATCTTGATGTAGCTAACGTGGCCTGGCTCCAGGACTACCTTGTTACGCACACGAACATCACGTCGTTAATTGTGTCTCACGACTCTGGATTCTTGGACGCTGTGTGCACTGACATCATCCACTATGAGACGAAGAAGCTGGTTTACTACAAGGGTAACCTCTCTGAATTCGTGAAGGTCCGCCCAGAGGGCAAGGCCTACTACACGCTGACAGACTCGGTTGTGCAGATGGCGTTCCCGCCCCCTGGTATCTTGACGGGCGTGCGCTCCAACACACGGGCCATCGCTCGTATGTCCGGTGTTAGCTTCAAGTACCCAGGTGCTGCCAAGAACTCGCTATCTGATGTATCTTGCTCAGTTAGCCTCTCCACGCGTGTTGCCATTCTTGGCCCGAACGGAGCTGGAAAGTCTACGCTGATCAAGCTCCTTACCGGTGAGCTTGCTCCAACCGAAGGCAAGGTGGAGAAGCATCCGAACCTGCGTATTGGGTACATTGCTCAGCATGCATTTCAGCACGTCGAAAAGCACAAGGAGAAGACCGCGAATCAGTATCTGCAGTGGCGCTTCCAGAATGGTGACGACCGTGAGATCCATCTGAAGCAAACGCGTCAGTTGAGTGACGAGGAGCGCGAGATCATGGCTCGCCCTCAGAAGGTTGACGATGGCCGCGAGCGTATTTTGGAGGCGATCATTGGGCGTCAGAAGCTGAAGAAGAGCTTCCAGTACGAAATCCAGTGGAAGGCCATGCTGCCTAAACACAACACTTGGATGGCGCGTGAGGAGCTTATCGAGCGCGGCTTCGGCAAGCTCGTACAAGAATTCGATGACCACGAGTCAAGCCGCGAAGGCCTTGGATACCGTGAGCTGCAGCCGCCGGTGATCCGCAAGCACTTCGAGGATGTTGGTCTTGACGGTGATATCGCTGATCACACGCCGCTGGGCTCGCTTAGCGGTGGTCAGCTTGTTAAGGTTGTCATTGCTGGCGCGACGTGGAACAACCCGCATCTGCTTGTTCTGGATGAGCCGACGAATTATCTTGATCGCGACTCGCTTGGTGGACTCGCTGTCGCCATCCGTGACTGGTCTGGTGGTGTGCTTCTCATCTCGCATAACACTGAATTTGTTGGTGCCTTGTGTCCCGAGCAGTGGCTCGTTGATAACGGCCGCATGGTGACAAAGGGCAAGGCTGCGGTGAACGCCGACAGCTTTGATGCGAAGGACTCTACGGAGAGTAGTCGTGCTGGATCGGTAGCCACGTCGGCTGCGACTTCGGCTGCAACCTCAGCTGCAAATTCTGGCGACGAAGACTCGCCGCTGAAAATCAAGATCCGCACGAAAAAGAAGAAGCTCACACGCAACGAGCAGAAGGAGCGCGAGTCGCGTCGCCGTCTGCGTTACATCGAGTGGCTGAACTCGCCGAAGGGCACGCCCAAGCCTGAGGACACCGACGACGAAGCCTAAGGCGTTCTGGACCTTAACAGGCAGTAGGCAGTAGCCATTGACGGATCTAATGGTCTAATGGTATTGATATAGAATGACACTTTAAGATCTATCGTTTTTAACATACAATCCTGGCGTTTGGCTATTTACTTCGTGACCTTGTGCCTAAGAGCCCACGCGCTTCACGCACTAGCGTTCTCCTCCTCAATCGAGATCTCCTTTCCATACGTACGAGACTCAAGCTGCGAGACAATGTCTTTCAACAGCGGCTCGTTATCAGCTGGACCGATAATTGAGATCGTATTGCGCTTCTCATCCATGTGGGGATAGGAGCCCAGTTTGACACCATCTGAGGCATACTTCTCGTGGAGCTCAGACAGAACCGGCGCAAGCTCGCTTTCAGGAGTGGTCGTCGAAACATATCGCCTAGCCAACTTTGGCGAGTCAAAGCGGTCAGCCACGATAGGGAGCAGGCCCTGGATCATGCGCACAAACAGAGTCGGCACTCCTGGGAAAATGTAGACCTTGTTGTCGAGCGAGACAACGGGAACCCAGGCATTGGGCAGTACATAGTGCGTAGCAACATTCTCGCCGTACGGGAACAGCGCCATTCTGAGTTGGGCCTCTCGCTCCTTACTGCCGTCAATTTTACAATTGGGTGGATTCTCGGAGAGCGCGTTCATTTTTTCCACGGTCTTGTCATGGAGCTTCACATCTAGCTTGAATGCGGCAGCGATGCTCTCGTACGTGATGTCGTCGTGCGTCGGGCCGATACCGCCGGTTGTGACAATGAAATCGTACTTCGTGCGCAGGTCATTCAAAACTTCGACAATGTCTTGCTTTTCATCCGGGACAACCGCAATGCGGCGCAAGTCAATACCCGCCTTGAAACAGAATTCAGCAAAGTATTGCGAGTTAGTGTCCTTGATCTTTCCATTAAGGATCTCGTCTCCAATGACAAGCATTGCGGCAGTGCGAATACGGTGTGGCTCCATTGTGAATCTCAAGCTTCTAGATGTGCTAAACAAACGACGCGCAATGCTGCTCATCATAATAATAAGCCCGCACTCAGTAACTTGTTGAACATGTTGCAGGGTAGGTCAAGGGTTACTAAGGGTTGTTATTTGTTCACGATGCGTGTTGCGGTGAGATTCGCAGCATGGCGAGCTCAGGGGGTAGTGCAGTTTCTAAGAGTGCAGCGCGATGCACGTCGCACCGTGGAGTTGTATAGCTTGTTTAGACGTGTGGTTTCTGAGCCTGGGTATACTTTAGCAGGGGCGCGCTTCTATAAAACAGCCGTTATTGGGGCGGGTGCACTGCCAGTGGGTGCTTAAACAAGTAATGTTAAGCTAGATAAACACGCAGCTCTTCGCTAACTGCTTTAGTACCTGCTCTATCACCATCAATTGACAAAGGCCGAGAGGGTTGCCACATACATTGAAGAGAAGCTATTCGAATTGTGCATGTAGTTTCATTTTTTTAGTGGATTTGGATTCGCTTTGAACCCTACTGTGAACGCACTCATGTGTCGGCATTGGGCTGTAAACAGCGCTCAAGCGCTGTAAGCTCGGCTAACATGACTGTGCCGCGGCCCGCGGTCCAGCGAGCCGAGCTGTTTAGGTGGTGGGGGCCCACTGGCAGCTGACAGCTGACGCGTCGGTTTTCACAGGTCTCGTGATGGGAACACGTGATCGGAAACACGGTCGTGGCCGGCTGACCACACAACGGTCAAGATACTCTCGTCAAGAGCCTTTCTCACAACTCTCAAGCTCACCGCACCAAAGACGAGGATGATCGCCCGCCGGAACCTTTTGAAACAGAGCTCGAAGCTCGCTAAGTCGTTCAGCACCACGCGTGCCGCCCGCTCCTATGAGGACACGCGTCCCAACCTGTTCGTGAACTCTGACACGAAGGTTATTTTCCAGGGCTTCACGGGCAAGCAGGCCACGTTCCACGCGCAGCAGGCGCTTGCGTACGGCACTAAGCTTGTTGGTGGCACGAACCCGAAGCGTGCTGGTGAGAAGCACCTGAACCTGCCTGTGTTCGCGAGTGTTTCTGACGCGATCAAGGAGACTGGAGCTACTGCCACTGGCATCTTCGTGCCTCCTCCGGCCGCGGCCCAGTCTATTATGGAGGCTATTGAGGCTGAGATCCCTCTTGCCGTATGCATCACGGAGGGCATCCCGCAGCACGATATGATCCGCGTCGTGCAGGCGCTGAAGACGCAGTCCAAGACGCGTCTTGTCGGCCCTAACTGCCCTGGCCTCATTGCCCCTGGCCAGTGCAAGATTGGTATCATGCCCTCTAACATTCACAAGCCTGGTAAGATCGGCATTGTCAGCCGTAGTGGTACACTCACGTACGAGGCGGTTAACCAGACGACCGAGGTTGGCCTTGGCCAGAAACTTGTTGTTGGAATTGGCGGCGACCCGTTCCCGGGCACGAACTTCATCGATGTGCTTGAGGGCTTCATCAAGGATGATGAGATCGAGGGTATCATCATGATCGGAGAGATCGGCGGCACCGCCGAGGAGGATGCTGCTGACTACCTCAAGGAGTTCAACCAGTCTCGTAGCCAGCCCAAGCCTGTTGTCTCCTTCATCGCTGGCGTGACCGCCCCTCCTGGCCGCCGTATGGGCCACGCTGGCGCCATTGTTGCTGGTGGCAAGGGCGACGCGAAGTCTAAGATTTCTGCCCTTACGTCTGCTGGTGTCGTTGTGGAGCCGTCTCCGGCTGGACTCGGCAAGGCTCTTTACGAGGACTTCAAGGCGAAGAACCTTCTCTAAACATCCGCGTAGACCAGCCTAAATAGAGAATCGTGTTTATAGAGCGCGACGTATCAATATGCATTTACGCGTACGCCCCGCATAATAACCTGCAGGCACGGCCGAACGATTAACAAGTTAAGGCCGTATTTGTTGAGCTGGGCTTGAAGGGAAAGAGTCGACTGAGCTCAGTCTAACCGTCTAAGCGACGCCGCTTAACGAAAACAGAGTGGACTACAGAACTGGGTAACTTTATATCGTACCATATAAGTTGGACTTCGAACTATACGGAGCCAACGGAAGGCTTTGTTAAAAAGCCGATCAATTTAACATCGACATTTATAGATACGAATGTACAACCTGTTGCGACGCATTGATAGTGGTTAGGTCGAACGCCTCAGTCGTCAGAGCACTGGCAACATAGCGGCGGATCGAAACGTGTAAGTACAATAGATATATGAACATGTCAGTGCGATGAGTGTGGGCCAACCCATAGAGAGATGTGCCTAGCCTCGAGGTTATTCATTCATCCCCCGACGCGAGCCCCCCTACTACGTGAAAGGTGGGGGAGCTTTTGCACTTGTCTATCACTTTGGGATGCCTGGGTTAGGTACTTATATCATGCGCAGCCGTATAACCTTTATGACCCATCTTGGGGAACTGCGCCCTAAGTCCAGCGACTGAAGTTATTTTTGCGGGGTCCAAATTTTTCATGGACACCGAAAATGATAGCCCACTGACTTCGACTGTTACAGGGCAGAGCGACCGCGTCGAGCGCTACCATGGTGAAGAAAAAGTGGGTATTGGTGAACCGTTGACGAAAATATCAAGTAGGTTCTCGGAGCGCGGTATATACGGCGACCAAGACGATGAGGTGATCGCACTCGAGAGAGCGTCGACACGCGCGACGGTAGCTTCACAAGTTGCGCAGTCCTCTCTATATCGCGTGACGTCGCGCATTGAGATGGACGGCGTGGACCGCGAGCCTGCAGGAGAAGAGTATGAGGAGCAAGATCCTGAGCTTGTTACTTGGTACGGGCCAGACGACCCAGAGGACCCCCGAAACTGGTCTTCACGACGAAAAGCGGCCATTACTGCTTTGGCTTCACTCCAAACTTTGATGCCTACCATGGCCTCGAGCATTCTTGCCCCGGCTATACCAAGAATTTTGGAAACATATCACAATTCAAACCTTACGGTTGGCTCACTGATGGTGAGCATAATGGTTTTGGTGTGGGGATTCGCGACCCTCATTAGTGCACCTATGGCCGAGGTCGTTGGTCGCCAGCCAGTCATTATAACCGCTGCCATTGGCAATCTTGTGTTCAATATCTGCTGTGCAGTCTCCCCCACTACTGCAACGATGCTGGTTTTTCGTGCCTTAGCGGGGCTTTTTAACAGCGCACCAATTGCAATCAGCGCTGGCGCTATAGCAGATGTTTACAACGAGCATGACCGCCAGTGGCCGCTCGCTGTATGGGCACTAGCGCCATCATGCGGACCGGGCCTCGGACCAGTCATGGCTGGCTGGATTGCTGAGTTCATTGACTGGCGGTGGGTGTTCTGGATTACGTCGTGCTTGCAAGCCGCAATGCTCATTGCTCTCGTCATTTTTTACGAAGAGACGTATCCAAAGGTTTTGCTCTCAAAGCGACGAAAGCGTCTCATAAAAGAAACCGGAAACACCAACCTGCATACTGTTTGGGACCTGGCCAAACAGCCCGCTTCTGTCGAGATACGACGTGCTCTTCTGAGGCCTATCCTGTTTTTGACCTTGAATCCAGTGGTACTTTTGTTGGCCATATACCTTGCATTTACCTATGGGTTCATGTACCTTATCCTCACCGACTTTCCGAGTCTTTGGACCGAGAAGTATCACTTTTCGGTGGGGATTGGCGGGCTATTGTACCTTGGCTATTCTTTGGGTATGGCGGTCGGTGTGTTTTTCTGGACCTCTCTAATTAATTGGCGATATGACCGTCAAATGGCCAAGGGCAAAGGCAAGCTCGAGGAGCGATTGTTCTTTGTACCGATCGCTACGCTTTCGCTTAGCGCCGGGATGTTCTGGTACGGTTGGTCCGCCGAGGCCAGAACGCACTGGATTTTGCCAGAGCTCGGAATTGCCCTGTTTGGATTCAGCATCTTCTGCGTATTCCAGTGTGTCCAGAGCTACGTCGTAAGTCTCAATGTAAGGCTCGCTGGCTCAGCTATCTCGGCCTGCGTACTTGGACGGTGCATTCTGGGTGGCACGTTTCCTCTGTTTGGACGAGCCATGTATAACCACTTGGGGTACGGCTGGGCTTGCACAGTCGTCGCTCTCTTAGCCATTACGCTGGGAGTGCCATGGCCGATTGGTATTTATTTGTATGGACCAAGGCTGCGCCGCTGGGCAGACGCGAATGTCAGAATTGATTAATTCTTCAAACACGATTCGGCACAGCACGCTGCACTAAGTAATTATAAGACACTGGTTTTTAATGTCACGGCACCCGTAGCGACGGCATTGTGCGCTTTTTGCAACCAGTGAATGAGCATTTCGTGATATCGATTATGGTGATCTGTCATGGCTCTTTATACACTGTCAGGCTTGCATGATTGGGGTGGGGTGTTCAACTCCTATCAGCCTTGTAACTATTACGCACGCGCGAGGACAGCGGTGAGCCTACAGCTGACATAAGGTAGCACTCCGGATTTTCGAGCTCCAAACGCACGCACAGAAGTGTGAAACTTGAGAAACAGGTCCTATAGGTCCAAGCAAAAAAATAGGCAAGCATGAGAGCAAGCTGGATAAGGCGAGTGTCGGCACCCGTGGCGTCCACCTCTGCTCACGTTAAATCAATCAATGATATCCAGCATTTGTACTATATCCATCCTACATCGCCGGGATCGGTATTTTTCCTACCAAAGGGTACCAGAATATTTGCAAAGCTGAGCAACTTTATGCGAGCCCAGATGCGAAAACACGGTTTCGCGGAAGTTGTTACACCACAACTGTTTAAAAAAGATCTCTGGCAAGTCTCAGGCCATTGGGACCACTACAAAGAGGACATGTTCGCTGTTAAAGGCGGAACGGAAACCGAAAAAGAGGAGTTCAGTTTAAAGCCGATGAACTGCCCCGGCCATTGTCTTATCTTCAAAAGCACAGAACGCAGCTTCCGAGACTTGCCCATTCGCTTTTCGGATTTCTCGCCCTTGCATCGGAACGAGGCAAGTGGGGCTCTGACAGGATTGACTCGCGTGCGCCGATTTCACCAGGACGATGGCCATATCTTCTGCCGGCCGGACCAGGTATCTGCCGAAATCAAGAAATCAATTGACTTGGTAGATACCGTTTACCGCGTCTTCGGCCTTGAATATAGTAGGGTCCTATCAACAAGGCCCAGCGACTTTACAGGTGAAATAGAGCTCTGGGATGAAGCAGAGCAGGGTCTTAGGGCCGCCTTGGGCTCTGAGGTTGTCGTTAACGAGGGTGATGGTGCCTTCTACGGCCCAAAAATCGACTACGTCGTCAAGGATAACCAGGGGAGACAGCATCAAGCAGCAACAATCCAGCTCGACTTCCAGCTGCCGCGCAAATTTGACCTGCGATACGATGCCGAGAATCAGAAGACAGAAATTCCAGTAATGATCCACCGAGCCGTGCTTGGAAGCGTGGAAAGATTCTTCGCACTTCTCATGGACCATTACGAGGGAAAATGGCCCTTCTGGCTAAACCCGACCCAGGCTGTCGTCATACCTGTGAGCCAGGCACACGAGAACTATGCTCACATGGTTGCTGCACGTCTTGCTAATACGCCCCAGATGGACGCCGTGCCATTGAATGCGGACGAATTTGATGTCGAAGTTTGGGCCCAGGCTGAGCCTCTGGGCGGCCGTATTCGGAAGGCTATTGAGAAGGGGGTATCGTACGTTATTGTGGTTGGCGATCGTGAAGTGGAGCAGCAGAATATCAGCGTGAGAGACCGCGATGGAGGCAAGAAACTGTCCACCATGTCCGTTGAGGAGCTTTTAGCTTTGTTTCACCAACGGCAGTCAAAGTATACGTAGACATGAGAAGCCTACCTGCGGGAGCCTGCTACCTAATTTGTATTTATAAACGGCAACTGGGACTGTGAAGTTAGAACATGTTTTTTGGGACGCACACAGACAATGACGACAGTAAGATAACAGGCCCGCACGAGTTACATGCGCTCGGTAGTCACACTGTGTGGTATACTGCACAGCTAAAAATTATTGCTTGTCTTTGAATGCAGGAGGCTGATGTTCACCACAAAATAACCTTCAAGGCATCTACGGATATTAATTACTTCTCAACGGTCGAGAAGCGTGAAAGGGCAGATGGATCACGGCTCTTTCACTTTACGCTATGTGCCCGCATAAGCAGCCATGCGTTCACTGTTCAGCCAACGCCTTACTGATTTGCTCTTTGCTCACAGAGGGCACCGGTTCGGGCTGTATTTGTATCTCGTACTCGAAAGGCATCTTGCCCATCTCTGGCCATAGCTCGGGGGGCAGAAACTCACTGTAAGTATCGAGGAACGATTGTCGTGTTTCGGCCTCGCGTTTTACGAAGCCCTGTAGAGCGGCATTGGCGTTGTTTATAACCTTTTGCAGCTGACGTTGAGCCTCTTGACGCCGGGCAGCCTCAATAATGAGAGCATGGTAAGACTTGAGAAACAATCTATAATACTCCGTGAGCCCCGTTAGTTCTGAGACGACGCTTTCAACTCGTGCGCTTAAAGCTGTACTCTCTTGGTTCCGGATCGCAATGGCTGAAAGATCGTCACGAAGCTTTTTGGAAACAAATTCGCTCAGCAAATCGCCAAACGATACGAGACGCTCGAACGTTTCGGCGAGACCCATCTGAAGTCTCTGCGACTCTCTGTGTCTAGACCGCAACGCAGACCTGCATTCCTTGAGTCGCTCAACTGCATTTACTACCTGAGTCCGGTCAGCCGTAACTACAGCTAGAGCTTGTTCTTTCTCGACTGGATCTGACAACGTTGGTATTTGAACACATAAGTCATAATTGCGCGTGAGCCCTTCCAGCTGCTCCGCTGCTTCACGCGCATATGGCTCACTCTTCGTTGTTAGCTTCGCCATCTTCTTTGGCAATGCCTTATAGAGTGTGTCAGGCGGACTTGGCATCTTGGCCCTCAGATCTGCCAAGGCTTTCTGCAGTGATTCAGGAATGGCTTCAACGCGCTTTATTTGACGGTGAAGTCCCTCTTGCAATACTTCGACTTGCTGCTCCAGAGCCTGGATATCCTCGGAGTGCACGTAGCTGTGTAGATTTGGCGAGCCTCTAAATGCTGGATCGACAGAGATCTGCTTTAATTTCGCCAACAATGCGCGCAAGTCTGCCCGCGACTGGTGCATGCGCGCGATACTGCTGTCACTCTCTGCGTTAGCCTGTTTTAAGCTGTTGTGTACGACCACGTAAAGGTGGCCCATACTCTGAAGCTGGTCTTGTTGAGCAGCGTGTAAGAATAGAATACGTGCCCACAAGACTGTGGACTGCTCCACTAGCATTTTACATTCCACGTAGGAGGCATTGGCATCCACTGCTAGCGGATCAGCCTCCCTCAATGCCATTTCCGCTTCTGCGATGTATTGTGATACATCCATTGCGGTCTTTGGAACGTCCACACAGCCGTTCTTTAGGTGCCCGTGTTTGATGCAGTGGTTGCCGCTAGGTTCCTTGGCTAGCATGTGAGGCCGCGCCTAAACGTATTGAGTAACTTGACAGTCACTCCATGATACTGACATTAATGGAACGCGACCTAGTCGTTATTAGTTAGAGGACGTAGCTCAATTTACGCGTTTCGGCATGTCCGATGCCTCGAGCCGTACACTACTCAGTCTATGGGGCATGAAAGAGGCACCACCTGAGCACTGCTCAGGGACGGATTTTGGTGTGGAAGATGATAGACTTCTGAATCAATCTCCTGCGTTGAAATCGTCATCTACGCGCGAAGCCGATTCACCGCAGGCTGCCGAGATTCGGCCAAACGCCGACATGTCCACTAAACCGATTGATCGAGCAAAGACTGCCTCACAATGGAACTCAATTTTCCGCAAATCTAAGGCAACCAACAGTCAAGAGGTGCAGCAGTGCGACCAAAGAAGTGAAGCCGCAGCTCCAGTTAACGATGATGGAAAGCATTATGCCTCAGAATCGACACAACCTCCAATAGACAGGCGACGCCAGTCTGATCCGACCCTCGTACACACGCTGAAGGTCCCATCAGAGATTTTGGCTACTATGCAAGCTCAAAGTCGGAGTGAGAGCGAGACTCTAAGTAATGCGGTTTCCGAAAAACCATCGTGGATACATGTTCTTCATGCCCCTCCAGAAAAACTAAAAACAATCAAGCCTCGAATTCACTCGTTTTTTGCAAAACGAGCTACCTCTTCGGGACCTAGCGTTTCGAAAGCACGACGAAAGGATAACTCCTTACGGCCCATTAAGTTGAGGCACCCAACATGGTCAACTGTTCATGTGCGGCCAAACATCACTTACGATGCTAGGTATGCCGCACCACTGCCGAAACGGCGGCGCAAATATCCAGGGACCGATGACACTACTGATAGCGACTGGAAGTTAGTGGTCCGACAACTTCCTACAAGATCTGCACATGGTGATCGTTCATGCCACACTCCCAAACGCGCACTATACTCCCGAGAGCAGGTGAGAGCACTGGCTGCCCTCTCGCAGTCAAAACGTAATGGCGACTTTCTCAGTAGCCTTATCACTTTTAGTGGCGAGCCAAAACCATTCGACTGCGGTGAATTCGAGGACTCGATGTGGTGTGATAAGTATGCCCCAAAAGGGCCGAGTTACCACCTAATTTCTACGGAAGCTCAAAAAGTGGCAGACTGGGCATCCACTCAGATGCATAGACGACAGAAACAACGGCAGCGGCCGTTGAAACGGAAGCGCCGCAACGCTGACGACTTTGTCGTTGAAGACGAGGAGGAGGACGAGGAGGACCTGGACGACATACTCCTTGTATGCGGGCCTTGTGGAAGTGGCAAAACATCTGCAGTCTACGCCGCTGCTCAATCTGTGAATGCATTTGTTTTCGAAGTGAACTGCAGTACAAAGCGCACAGGAAAAGAGCTGTCAAGCCTGCTGAACGGGATCAGCCGCAATCATGCGGTTCACAATGCGAAAAATTGTATCATATTAGTCGATGATGGTGATGTGGTTTATGAGAACGAGGCTGGAGGATTTTGGGCCACCCTTGCGCGCTTCACGGCTACAAGTCGTCGACCTGTGATTGTGACATGTACCGATCCAAATCTCATTGCGCTAACGGACGTGAGAACTAGTATTGTCCGACTACATATGCCGGATCTCGTGCGCGTCACGGACACAGCCTGGACCATTGCGCTGAGCGAAGGATACGTGCTCAGCAAGACTGACGTTGCCGCACTGGCAGTTGTAACGCGGGGCGACCTGCGACGCATACTGGCACATCTACAATTTTGGTGTCAAATGGGCATCGGGGGCGATCCGAGCGGTGTGGACTGGTATGCCAAAGACTTCGAGTTTACACAAGCCCACGCCCAACGCGTTATATGCGAAGGTTCTTGGTGCCCTCCCTTGGGAAATGAGCCTGAAGTTGATCAAGCGATGCCCCCTCTGCCTAGCGCCCCGGTTCCGGGAAGCTTAGACTCTCATGCTACAGCCGCTGATAACGCGTCTGAAATAGACAGTGCGTTCGAGCCATTTTGTGTAGAGTACCGCGCGGCGGCTCCTGAGGAAACCATTAGCGGTAACGGTGCCATGATCCTTACGGCGTGGCGCGTGCCCGCAGTTTATCGGCCAGTATTGAGCTATCTCAATACCGGCACAGCGTCGTATTTGCCTAAAATTCGCGACATATTTGCTGACGAGTATGCGTTTGGCACGACCCTCGACTCGCTGATAGCAACAGACATCGCGCCATACATGCGAGAAATAGCCGCTTGCGACTTCCGCCGTGCACTGATAATGGAACAAAGTTTAGCACAACATCAATCAGCCCGGGGCATGCGGATGACAAGACGTATGTGGGCGGCGAGTGGCATAGATTCCAGACAGTACATGGGCTATAGCATGTCAAGTTTGCGGCTCATATTATCAACATGCTTGCCAGCCAAGCTCTTTGAGCCGGGAGAACAACAAGAGCTCGCATCAGTATAGACACTTACGAACTATGATTTTGCTAAGTACGCCAAAATGGTGTCCAGGGATACTGGAATTAAGGACTGAGACTTGCGTAGTAAGAGCACGTCGTTGTCGACGATGACCTCTAATTCTTTACGAGGTCCCTTAACAGCATAGCCCGTAGCTGTAGGAGCCAGATTAAGGTCGTTCATATAACAAACGTGATCCAGCACGTCCTTAAATGTCGAACTGACTTTCCTTGATGGCTGAGAAGGCCGTGAAGACTGATGATCCTGCGTGCCGTCAAGAATCGAATTGATCATATCAAGACCCAATAGTAGCCAGGGATCTACGGACACATCAGTGAACATCGCAAAGAATGGTCGCCACTGTAGCCACCAAGATGCTACGCTGGCCGCTGCTTCTTGTCTCGGTTGCTGCAAGCGAACAGAAAGTTCTTCAAGCCATAGCTCACGGATGCGAGTTTTCTGAAGAACATCTGAAAGCACGTCCTTGCTTAACACTGCGGAATATGCGGTCAGAGCCTCTGATTGCGTATTCAGGTCGGCATTGCTGGGTACCATCCTCGCAATGACATCAGATTCTAATTGAACACAAGAAAGCACTGTGACCTGATCTCTCAGTGAGTAGCTCTGAATCGCACCTTTGATCTCAGGGACTAGATAGCCCACATCTGGCAAGGTGCTCAACAGCTTGCTCAAAAATTCAGGCCCTTGCGCAACCGCCTTCTGGACAAGATCTTTATCACAAAACATTTGAGATAAATATTCTCCGGCGGCGCCAAAGCCCTGGAAACGACCTAAAGTCCATTCGTTCAAGAGCTGGGGCAGGTCATCAGTACCATTCTGAAGCCAACGCACGGCCAATATCTTGGCCCATTCGTTCTCGGGAAGGACCTCATTTGCTGCGAATAACAAGTCGGGATGCTGAAGTAGCCATTCAAATGCGCCCGCGCGAGGTATTCGTGACCGTATGATCGCAGCAACCACTTCATAGAGCCTCTCGGTGTGCCAAACTGTTAGGCTTCCAAAACGCTCATGAAAGTCCAACACCTCGAGCTCCTCGCCTTCCGCGTTTATAATGTCGACCGCTTGTGTGAGGGTGGTCTGCTGTTCCTTTATAAGATCCAGCTCCTTCTTGATAGTTTTCAGCCGAGCCACCTTTGAGTTCTGAGTCTTTTCGTCCCTTTTACTAGTATGTGAGTCCGCATCTGTATCTGTAGTCGGTGGCAGAACCTCAGGGACTTCCATACCAAGGCCAGCGCGGTTCTGTCTTTTTTCCACCTCAATTGGATCAACCATCCCCGACCCATCACGCCCCAGACCGGATCCAGGCTTATGGCCCATTCTCGCCAAGAGTTCCGCTCCGATACCGTACTTCTGACCAGAAATTGTATTTGGACCAGTTTGGGTGGGGCCCACGTCCAGCTCTATGGAGTCGTCTGAGGACATACTGTCTTCACTTAATTCATCAGAGGTGGGATCAGCGTCTCCAGGGCTATCTACGTGTCCTCTAAATGGTCGCTTAAGCCTCATAATATTCTAGAGTCCAGCCGCGCGCCCGGCTGGTCTGGGGCCCCGATCTCAAGCCGCTTTGTCACCAACGTCGCGGCCATTATCAACCGCGCACCCTCACCCCCGCGCACTCTCACCTCCAGAACCTCGTGCCGCGACTGTTCTCGAGCACACCCCAAGAACGTACTGAGCAGTACATATTCAGACTCACGGCTGAAAGCTTCTACAATGGAGTCTAAGTACAGGTATCGCATAGAAATACAGCAAATGATGTTTGTGAGCGGAGCCACGGGCGACCCGCCGCTCCAAACGATCATGGTTGTCGAGGACATTGTGCGTGCCCAGGTCGTGGAGTTGATCAACAAGGGCACTACTCTGGCGCGGAAACGGGGAGCACGGAATGTCTCCGTGGAAGACGTTATGTTCCTTATTCGTCATGATGTTGCGAAGGTCAATAGACTGAGTACATACTTGGCCTGGAAGGAGGTACGCAAGAATGCGCGCGACCAAGAGGGAGGTGCGCCAGGTGGTGGCGATGGTGTGGACTTCATCGACGAGTCGATTGGGGGCCAGGATGCGACAAAGAAAATCTACAAGAAGCAACGAGTCGGACTGCCGTGGAAGCCTCAGAATATGTTTGCAATCCCGATGAGCGCGGTGAGCGGCCAAAGCACAGTTGCAGCATCCGATCCGACAGCTATAGATCCCGACGCAGAAGCGGGCGATGCTGAGGGGCCCGATGCGGCCGAAAGCGATGAGGATGATACTGAAGCTATTCAGATCATGAGCGAGCGACTCAAAAAGGCAGATATGCGCACACGAAATATGACTCGTGAGGAATATGTGCACTGGTCAGAGTGCCGACAAGCAAGCTTCACATTTCGAAAGGCTAAACGGTTCCGCGACTGGTGCGGGCTCCCGCACATAACCGACTCACGGCTGCAGGATGATATTATGGATGCTCTTGGGTTTCTCACGTTCGAGATTGTGGCTAATATCACCGAAAGAGCACTCAAAGTCAAGGAAAAGTGGGATGCAATCGAAAGAAAGCATGGCAAGGCGAACGATGGCGGGACGCTGCATGACTCGCGCAGCACTTCACGGTACCTTTTCAACCGACAAAGCATGCAGGAGACACCACTGCTGCCAGAGCATATCCGGGCAGCATATGCTGAGTACGAGCAACCCACTCCGAAAGCCAAGGCCATGCGTACTTGGCAACGCGGCCGCATGGAATATGCGGTGAAATTGATTTGATTGCGTCTAGTATTCTAGACGACTCTCGGAGTATTATAGGGAGGAGGGTTCTTTATCACCGTACTACATCATGGCATCATAGCATATAAAAAACTGATTCTTAAATCGTTATTTTAGGCCGCTTCAGACAATTGAGCCAGCCTCTCTTTTTCGTCTTGCTGTTTGTAAACATCAGAGTTTGCGGAGTCGGCTCCGCTTGCTGGGTCGGTACCATCATTTACAGGGAGCGTGGGACGCGGTCCAGTGAAGTCCCGCTTCACTGTGTATAGTGCTACCAGTGAACCCACCCAGATAGTAACATTGATCACACAAGTGTAATTCATCGTATCCTTGTCTGGGTGCTTGGTCGAAGGCATCATTGTTAGAACAAACACCACGAATGTCAAATAGCAGATAGAGATGATGTTGTTAATCACCGACAGGTACTTTCCAAGATAGAAAGGACCATGTTGCCATTTTCCCTTAGGTGCAAACAACTTGCACACAATAGGGATTCCCCAAGCGAGGCTATTTGAGCTCGAGGCCAACGAGAATAGGGCGAGCGCAGCCGTAGAGTCGATCATAACTAGGCAGCCAATCAAACACGCTACAATGCCAACAAATAGGCCCGAGAACATTGGCACACCCGTCTTTGGCACGACTATCTTCACGTAACGTGAGAGCGGGAGTGCATCGTCACGAGCAAAAGCATAGGTCTGGCGACTTGCGGCGAGAACAATCGATAGTCCCATGCCGAACTGAGCCACTACCATCAACGCGACAATAGCCAAGGTCCACTTTTTACCTAGGACTCGCAGTATGACTGCAGCCATAGGCTGGCCAGTCCACGAGTTGATGATTTCACTGTAGTCTTTTGGCATTGCCGACGCCATCACTGCCATGACGCCCCATCCCAAAAGCCCGCACATAGCTATAGATAGGATGATCGCTTTGGGTGCAGAGTCTTGCGCATCCTGAGACTCCTCACTAGTGTGCACTGCACTATCAAATGCACCGATGGTCCAGATACACGCCATCATCGAAAGCAGAAAGCTCCAGCCATACTGCCAGTCTGTTTGGTTCGTACTATCAGTGAACACATATTTGCCCGAATTGAGAAGCCCTCGGTTGTGTGCTCCGATTGGCACGGCGATGCACACCAGAAAAACAAGCAGCAGGTTGAGGAATACGCATAGTGTTTGAAACTTTGCTAGCATGTAAGTGGGCAAGGAGACGCCAAGAACGTGGACAACGGTAACGGCCACAAAAACCCCGTACTCCTCGAACTTCGTGGGTGTGAATTTTCCGTCTGAAGCGATCGTCGGCAGACTCATAATCAGGCCTGCAAACCCATAGTTTATACTACAGGTTGCACCGACTAGACCCAACGTGTTAGCATAGCCAGTCAGAAAGCTTAGGGGTCGACGGATTTTTTGGGGCGCCAAGTCGAAGGTCCAGTAATATAGCCCACCGCTGGTCGGTTGCGAGCTAGCAAGTTCACTCATACTGAGGCCAACAGACATGACAAAGGCTGATGCTATGAGCCAGCTCCAGGTCATTCCAATTCCACCGGCGGTCAGTGCATCGGTAAAAACCGAGGCTATAGATGGCACCAGCGACATGATCGAAAATGCAACGCCAAAAAGCTCTAGTGTACTGAACGTACGCTTCATTTCTGGTTTGTATCCCAGTGACATCAACAGCTCGTCATCTTTTTCCCACTTTGGGTCGCGCGCCATGGCGACTTTATGCGATTCAATAGCCGTGATCATGCTGTGCACTGGGCGCACGGCGCTCTGCACAGCAGACAACGGCGTAGATGATACAGGCTTCATTCACGGATTCGTTAGTACAAACCGTGTTTCCGTTTGATGCGTAGCCTGAACACTAAATATGAATCGCTACAAGCTTATATAGGGTCCGCGCCTCGTGGGCAGCCTTATCTATATGCCCTTGCCCACACATTCGTTTATCAGTTTGATTCTTACTAATGGACTACGCATACTTGCTACTGAAGACGTTGAAGAGACCTTAATGCCATATAGAATGCATCTTCCTCCTGCGCAAAAAAAATCCGCTCTTGAAAGTTCGAACTTGAATATCCCTCGTGCACTACATAAAGATTCGTCTGCTTCTTCGTCTTGATTTCTAGATTCCCTTTGTGGAGAAATGTGCTCTTGTGGATTCTGACTTTATGCCGTCTGACTTTATGCCGGGCGAAGCGATAACGGAGGTGAGATAACGGCTTGTGGGTTACGTTATCAGTGTGATACCCCACATAGGCCAGTGGGCTTAGCGTCTTCGTATGAAAAAAAAAGGTACAGTATGTAATGCCAAAGTGCTTCCCACTTCGTTGAATCACTATCAGGACGCGTCTAATAGTTACTGCTATTTTGGTCATTCTTTTCACGGGGTACGCGCTAATCCAGAACTACCCTGAACCAATAGCGCACCCCAAGCTTGTTGAACATACGTTAAGTTATGTAGTGCATCGACATGTAATGTTTTATAATGCTGTTCAAACTAGTTATTTATTTGTGAATTTCGAAATCAGTAAAATAAGTTACGGCTGCTTTAAGCCACATCACCTTTCAGATCTTTATGCTCAGGGGTACCATTGTCGGCCGAGTTCCGCTCGCTTGTGGTGAGTTCCTGCATGTCATGCACGGGTATAGTGGTTCTCGGCCCTTTGAAATCACGCTTTACTGTGTATAGCGCGATGATGGATCCGGCCCAAATTGTGACCGTGATCACGCAAGTGTAATTCATAGTATCCTTATCGGGATGCTTCGTAGACGGAATCATAGACAGCACAAATATGACGAAGGTGAGCCAGCATATAGAGATGACATTGTTCATGACCGATAGCCTCTTGCCTAGATAGAACTTTCCTGGCGTCCACTTCTCTTTGGGCGCGAACAATTTGCAAATAAATGCAATATTCCAAGAAAGACAGTTCGAACTTGCAGCCATCGAAAACAATGCAAGGGCCGCCGTGCCGTTTACAAGTACAAGACATCCGATGGCCAATGCTACGACGGCTGCAAATAAGCCGGCAAACATTGGAACGTCCGTACGCGGCTCCACAAGCTTGACATAACGGGATAACGGGAGAGCGTCGTCGCGCGCAAATGCGTATACTTGGCGACTAGCGGCGAAGAGAATGGATTGGCCCATTCCAAATTGCGCCACGACCATAAGTGATACGATTGCAAGCGTCCATTTTTTACCCAGCGCTCTCAGCAGCAAGCCAGCCATAGGTTGCCCAGTCCAGCTGTTGATGATCTCACTGTAGTCCATCGGCATCGCTGAGCATAGGACGGCCATAACCCCAAATCCAAGGATACCGCACATGCTAATCGAAAGGATGATGGCAAATGGAGCGGACTTCTGTGCATCGCGGGACTCTTCGCTCGTATGCACAACGCTATCGAAAGCACCTATTGTCCAAATACAGGCCATCATCGACAACAGAAAACTCCAGCCATACTCCCAGTCGGTCTGATTTGTGCTGTTCGTGAATATGTACTTACCCGAGTTCAAAATACCGCGCTGGTTCGCACCAATTGGAACGGCAATACAAACAAGAAACACGAGGAGTATGTTCAAAAACACACAAAATGTTTGGAACTTGGCCAGCATATACGTCGGAAGGCATATAACCACGACATGGATCAAGGTGACTGCGGCAAATACTCCATACTCTTCGTACTTCGTAGGCAAGAAGCTACCGTCCGACGAAATTGTTGGTAAGCTGAGAATGAGGCCAGCGAAGCCGTAATTGATACTGCAAATCCCACCTATGAGCCCTAGCGTATTAGCATAGCCCGTAAGGAACGACAGCGGTCGTTTGAACTTAGGATGGGCTAGATTGTAGGTCCAATAATAGAGTCCTCCACTGGTTGGTTGCGAACTGGCCAGCTCACTCAGGCTTAACCCGACAGAGAGAACGAATGCCGAAGCTATAAGCCAACTCCACGTCATACCAATAGCTCCAGCGGTCAATGCGTCAGTAAGCACAGATGCGATTGACGGGACAAGAGACATAATGGAAAAGGCCACTCCAAAGAGCTCCAACGCGTTGAAAGTACGGCGCATCTCAGGCTTGTATCCCAGCGACATCAGAAGCTCATCATCCTGCTCCCAACCAGGGTCTCTAGCCCTTACTCTGAGATTGTTCTGTGTCTCAATGGTCGAGACAACAGTACGCACAGGTTGCACTGCACTCTTTACGGCTTGCATTGAAAGGTTAAAAGTCTGTAGGCGGATAATACAAAACCAGAGGGGCCGAACGCCCCGCTTATAAGGTGGCCCCGAGGCCGAACGGCGATTACCAGCCAGATATGCTGCGCCCGCAGTATCGCACCAACCCCAGCCCCATGTGTGTACGTTTATCTTGATAACATCCGTCCATCGTGTAAGACGCTGATCCTAACGTTCAACGTACATGTGGCGTGTTAAAAGCGACACCATTGAAGAGCCGTCATATATCGCAGTACGGTCCATTTTGCGAGCCGCGTGTGTGCAAACTGCAAGGATTCGGGTCGGCCTGTTTAATAGCGATAATAGCCTCCCACGGGTGAGACTCCGGGACCTCCAGTACTTTAGGAAATATTTAGCGAGGAAGATGCCGGAACGCCTGGAGATAACAATTGAGTCTGAAGGTAAAGATAAGACGAGTATCCATACTGTCTATGCTACGGATACAGCTATATCCGCAAGACAAGGTGATCCGGCGCTGTCCTGAAGGAATTAAAGCGATTCTCCAGCACCGTTGATGTCATTAGAGGGTTACGCCACGTGGGTTC